>JBBBDQ010001926.1:4135000-4187500 GCA_037127315.1 Ascarosepion bandense
GCATTTTTATTTTTGCTATTTCGTTTCCGTTGAAATATCACTGCCGACGTATCTTCTTGACCACGCCGTTTCAGTAAAACGTGGTTTTATTAGAAGAAAATGTAGGGTTGCGTACAAATCTCTTTTCATTCCCAGGAATCGATGGCCCGATAACACATATTGAGACAAACGCTGGCGGAAACTGTATGATGCCATATATGTGAGGTAGTTTATTGTCTACCGCCAACTGAACATAACTGGCGACCAAAGGCCTTTTTCATAGCGAAAATATTCGATGATTGTACTGTCATTTGGCAATTATAATTATCTCTTAACACATGGTATCCAATGATTTCCAGAGGGAATAACTAAAATTTAAAACCCATCGACACTAAGATTACAATTAAGTCGTAAAAACTCGTTTATTATTATGATTATTAAATAATAGCACTATAGCCCGGTGTTGCTCGATTGTAAGGAAAATTTTAAAACTAATCCATGGTCCTGGAGCTCAGACTCTTTAGACGTTGGCACGAAAGAATAAAAAGCAATAGTTGTTTCCAGTTAAGGCGAAACCGTAGACTGAAAGAAAAAGGGTGGATATAAGCGAAATTTTGATTTCCTGGTATCGATATAAAATAAGTTTTTTCGTCGTAAACTAAATTTTGAAGGCTAAATAAGTCCTCTGTGTAAATGGTATCATGGCTGAGACTAAGTACTGCAATTATACCTACTTAGAGCCAAACCCGAAGCTAAAACTAATATATAAGGGCTGATAGAAATACAAACATACAAGCAGATAAACAAACACACAACCATCTTGCCATTTATATATATATATATATATATATATATATATATATATATATTATCGATTTTCTGAACGACTGTAAATAATTGCAACTTTAAAACTTCTGAATATCGTTTCTTATGTCTTTGTCTATGAGTGTATCAAATTTGATTAAAATTTTTTTCGATTATCGATTTTCGATATTTATCAGGGGTACCTCGACAGAAATCCTAGCTGAGAACACTCGCAGACGCTTATCGTACTATCAAGTAAATCGATTCAGCCGTTTCGCAGTCTATAGGTAACGGACACACACACACACACAGACAAAGTTCCATTTATAAATAAATTTAGATATAATGAAATCTTTCAGAATTAGAAAGCCATTTTGGCGAGAAGGGAGCCCGTATTTGCTTTTGAAAAAGACACTCTATCGTAAGGAATTTAGCCAATTGTTTGAAATCTGAAGCAATTTTAGTGTTTATGTACACTTTATCACTGATATTGAGCATGTTAACTCATAAATATAGCATACGTTATATATATATATATATATATATATATATATATATATATATATATATATTGTAATTTTGTTATTACAATGGTTTATAAAAAAATAATATCACTAAACAAAAATTTTCATGTTTCTGAACAAAACTGTTCCTCTTAAATATTTATTTTAATAAATAGTGAAAGTGATTAATTTTTGAAAATATAAGATGAATTTATGGTTATTTAGGAAATTAGGGAGAGGTAGTTAGAGGAAATGCATTTAGGTGTGTCAAAATTGTTCAGTCAAAATTGAAAATTATGTTACCATGGTGATTTAGTATTTGGGTTATGAAAGGGGGCAGGATGGTTTAGATCTAGACATGTCACTTTTAAATTTTGTCTAAATATTTGTAAGATACAATATCAAGCTCTACACTGTGTCGAGCACTCTTTATAAAAGGTAAATGCTTGAACAGTGAATTTTTAATATACGTGTTCTTTCACTTTTTTTGTAATATATATATATATACTCCACATTATAGTAGGGTCATGACGACGCCGCCTGTGAGAAAAAGAGGACCGCAATGAATTTGGCAACAACATACTGTACTGCTTGACATTCACGCCAGACTTTTCAATAAAACATTTCCGGATATTTGCACGTTAATCTGAGTACAGTGCAGAGGATTCCGAAAGAGTAGGATTGATTACTAGTGTTACCTACATTCATCTTTCTACTGGAACTCAAACCCAACACAGAGGCCTACATAAAGTGCCTTGGGGAGAGAGTGCTAGCCTGGGACAAGAGGGTGGCTGCTGAAACACCCTGCATCTAGCAACAGTACTCTGCACTGTGCCGCACATCCAGGAGTACCCAGTCATGATTATCGGAAAATTTCTGCGACCACATCACTCCTTAATTCTGACCATTAACTCCCCAAGCTAACTCATTCGGACAATTTTATATAGCTTATCTACTGAAAAGAATATATATATATATATATATATATATATATATATATATATATATATATATAAGATTACATGAAAAGTTTTTGAATCTTAACCACAGCACTTTGTTTGTCATTTTTAGCGAAAACTTACACACACACACACACACACACACACATATATATATATGTAAACAATATGCATATATATATATATATATATAAACAATCAACATATATATACATATATATATATATATATATATGTATATATACATATATATATATATATATATGTATATATATGTTGATTGTTTAATTACTTAGACCAGTGCACATTTATATTGTAGAACTTTTGAATATTTTCCATTTGTAAAACGAGTGATTACGTGATCCAGGTTTCTACAATGAGTGGTGTCAGTCGGAATTTGCATATATATATATATATATATATATATATATTATAGCTAGGAATATTTTAAATTTTGATGGCGCACTAAAAATTAAAAAAAAAAGAACCGGTTTCGCCCCGAGCTTATCATGTTTATATTTCTGGGATTTTCTTAATCGTGAATTAAAAGATGAAATGAGAATTGAAAGGGAAACATTGCAAGGGAAGCTAGAGCCCAATCACACTCAGACTCCAAAGGCATTCTCTCTGCTTACAGAGAAAAGGCCTTGGGGATTCGATATATATGGAGTCCAGCACTTTTAAATGAAACAATGAGTGGGAGTTTAACAGAAATGTAAAATTCTAACCACTCAATCCAACCACACAATTTTGGCTATTAAGTGGATTTCTAGATACACTGATGAGCCGAGATACAGCGAAACAGGCTTGAATGTGGGTGACGAATATATTATGCTGTCTTTAGGATTGAGCTCTTTAGAGAAGAAAATTTTAAATAAAACAGTTACCACTTCTGAAATTTATGCATAACTCTTTAGTAATGTATTGATTCTTTCGGTGACTGGCGTTTGTATACTCTGCTTATACATGACGCGCTAAAATTCCCCTTTTTGATGACTTAGGGGTTAGCGATTCCGACTGACTCCAAATCAGTTGAGTTTCGATCCCGGCAAGTGTATGTCTATATGTCTAATCACACTGATGAGCTGTGATGCAGCGAAACGAGCTTATATATATATATATATATATATATATATATATAGCTAGGAATAATTTAAATTTTGATGGCACACTAAAAATTAAAAAAAAACAACCGGTTTCGCCCCGAGCTTATCATGTTTATATTTCTGGGATTTTCTTAATCGTGAATTAAAAGATGAAATGAGAATTGAAGGAGAAACATTGCAAGGGAAACTAGAGCCCAGAATTAATTAATTAAATGTCTGCCTTCTACCGAGCGCCCATAGCTCAGAGGTAGAATTGCCGACTGATGTCAATTCGATCGGGTTTCAACCTTGGCTAAACGCAATCGGATGTCGAACCGTACTGATCAGCTGTGATACAACGAAACAGATTTGTCTGCGGATGAACATATATATATATATATATATATATAGCTTTGGCATTATCTTGTATATTCTATCAAAACTACATTACAACTACATTAGCTCACCACTAGAGGAAACATATAATCTTCCGAATGTTCATTTAGAATTATCCACTTGGCAATAACTACTAAAATGTATGGAACACATCATTTAAAAAGTGGGATCACCTAATAATTATGGCCGGTAGTGTATATATTGCCCTTATATCACGCTCAGAGAGAGAGAGAGAAAGAGAGAGAGAGAGAGAGAGAGAGAGAGTAGGGTTGAATTATATTTCTTATATCTACCTTCCAAACTCTGCACTGCCATCAGCTTGCTCAAGTCCATCAAGTATGTCATGCATTGTTTTATCCTCTCTTCTTGTCCTTATGCCAGTTCTGTGAGTATCAGTTTCTCCAAACCCTCCTTCTTCATTACATTTTTCAGAAACTTCAGCTGCTTTTTCCTTATATTAAATGTAATCTTTATTTTGTTTAGATCCTCTCCAAAATCTCGTCGTTGCTCACATGTTCAGTCTATGGTATCCTCAGCATCCTTCTGTACAAGCAAATTTCATTTGCTTCATGTCTTTCCTTCATTTTTGTTGAGATTGCCCGGCATTCCCTGCCATATTGAAAGACAGACATCACATAACAATCCAGTACTCTTTGCTTTGTTTCTAGCAAAATTTTCCTGTCTCTTAATACTTTTCAATTTCTGGAACGCGTCCTTCGGTATGCCAAATCGCCTTCGGATCTCAGTGTCGCACTTTCCTTCTTCTGTTATAATACTTCCCAGGTATTTAAATTTTTGTACCTGCTTGATTTTAGTATCTCCCATCTGTATTTGGCATTTTGGGTTACTCTTTTTACTGATGATCATGCATTGCGTTTTCTTGCCGTTTATTTGTAGTCCTTTCTTGTCATTCTCTTCAGCTACGTTTTGTAGGATTTCTTGTAGTTTAATTTCCGTGTCTGCTATCAGCACTGTATCATCTGCGTACCTTATGTTGTTCACATTTTGACCTCCGATGAGAATCCTGGCATAACATCTAGGGTTCTCAGAATAATCTCGCAGTACAAGTTGAATAAATTCTTTATCTTTCTATCTTTGGATAACTGCCGAATTCGTTACCTGTCCGTACGCAGGCAGTTTGGTGCCAGTAGAGATTCTTGAACACCATTATGAATTTCCCAAATATGTCGAGGTTCCTGAGCATCTCCATCAATTATTTGTGGTGTATTTGTGGCGTAATTAGTAATCATAAAAATGTGCCTTAAATAATCAGGAGGGACACCACAGTGAAAAACTTCGTAACAGTTGTTTGGTGATGAATTATTATAATATCTTGTAAGCTATTTCTATAGATCAAAGTTTGCAAGCCCCTCCTTCAATAAATATGTTCTGAAGAGCTACATTCGTTAGTTTCATAAGTTCACACCTTCGTAGCTGGACATAGAGGATAATTATTCCCATTCCCTTGAATATACCTTTAGTAAGAAGGAATTTCCATTCGTTTAATATTCTTACAGAGAGCTTCTGCTTTGTGGGACAATAACTCGAAATTATACTTCACCGAACAATACACGATCTTAACCTTTCAATTCGTGGATCAAACTTTACTTTTTCTATGTCCTCATGATAAATTTTTCTTATATGTCCTATTTACATTCATGAAAAATTAATTCAGTAACCCTCTACCTTGAGTGGCTCTTGGAATATTTTGGGTGAATAATTAATAACAAATTAATGCTGCATTACAGGTCATTGTTGATTCATAGATTCCACTAGTTGAGTCATAGATTTTACTACTTGATTGATTGATTCAACTAGTTGATCCATTGATTCCACAAGTTGATACATTAATTCTACCTTGAGTGGCTCTTGGAATATTTTGGGTGAATAATTAATAACAAATTAATGCTGCATTACAGGTCATTGTTGATTCATAGATTCCACTAGTTGAGTCATAGATTTTACTACTTGATTGATTGATTCAACTAGTTGATCCATTGATTCCACAAGTTGATACATTAATTCTACCTTGAGTGGCTCTTGGAATATTTTGGGTGAATAATTAATAACAAATTAATGCTGCATTACAGGTCATTGTTGATTCATAGATTCCACTAGTTGAGTCATAGATTTTACTACTTGATTGATTGATTCAACTAGTTGATCCATTGATTCCACAAGTTGATACATTAAATCTACCTTGAGTGGCTCTTGGAATATTTTGGGTGAATAATTAATAACAAATTAATGCTGCATTACAGGTCATTGTTGATTCATAGATTCCACTAGTTGAGTCATAGATTTTACTACTTGATTGATTGATTCAACTAGTTGATCCATTGATTCCACAAGTTGATACATTAATTCTACAAGTTGTTTTGTTGTTTCAGCTAATTGATTCATTGATTCCGCAAGTTGATTCGTTGATTCCACAATTGGATTCATTGATTCTATAAGTTTATTTAACGATTCCAATGATTGATTCATTGATTTCACAAATTGATACGTTGATTCCAATAGTTGATTCACTGATTCTAATAGTCGATGCATTGATTCCAGTACTTGATTCATTGATTCAAATAGTTGATTCATTGAATTTACTAGTTCATTCATTGACTCCACAAGTTGTTTCCTTAATTTCACTGGTGATTCATTGAATTAACAAGTCGATTCATCTATTCCACAAGTTGATTTCTAAGTTCAACTAGTAGATTCATAGATTCCAGTAGTTCATTGATTTCAGTAGTTTATCCATTGATTCTACACTTTGATACATTGATTACATAAGTTGTTTCGTTTTTTCATCTGACTGATTCATTGCTTCCAGATCTGATTCTTTGATTCCACAAGTTGACCCATTCATTCCAGTAACTGATTCATTGATTCTACAAGTTGAACCAACGATTTCAATATTTGGTTCAATGATTCAAATAGCTGCTTCAATGATTTAAGTTTTTGATTCATTGCTTCCACAAGGTGATCCATTGATTCTACAATTTGATATATTGATTCAATTAGTTGATGCATTGATTCTACTAAATGATTCACGAGTATCAGTAGTTGATTCATTGGTTCTACAAGTTGATTTGTTGTGTATTTTGTATACTGCATCATTTATTTCTCCTAGATATAAGTTCTGAAATATACCATTAAAATAATTATTCTTAGAAATCCGTCAAAAATTTCACAATTACATTCATATAGAACCTCACTCAGTAACGCTCCACATTGGCTGGCGTTTTGGTTTTTTATTAGTGAATGATTAATTAAAAAATGGGGCATAAAAGGTTACTATTTTGGTATTCTTTGATCCTCCAAATTGATTCGGTCATTCGTTGTTCAGTTTGTATCCTACTTCGTTTGTTCTTCCAAGGCATCAGTTCTGAAATTTACCCTTAAAATCCATATTGTAAAATTTCCTCCAAAATTCTACAATCAAATTCATATTAAACCTCATTAGTAACCTTCTACTTTGAGCGTCTCTTGGGCCTCACATTTTACAAATTTATGCACAAACATACGCGTTTTAGTGTAATATATAACGTGTCGAAATTAGAAATAGATTATAGGTAGAATTCTGGTAATATTCGTTACATTCTCTAACGAAAGATCTGAATGTATCTTTTCTTCCACAGATATGGGTTGAATTATAAGACAGATTTGGTCTCATAGGCACATTTGGCAACATACACGGGGTAAACCCCCTCTGGCCATTCATAAGTCAAAAGAAACATGATCACCGAAATATGTATCACGTAACTAAACTTATTTATAAATGGAACTTTGTCTGTGTATGTGTCTGTGTGTGTGTGTCCCCTACCTATAGACTCCGAAACGGCTGAATGAATTTTCTTGAAAATTTACACAGTTGTACTATAAGCTTCTGCGTGTGTTCTTAGCTAGGTTTTATGTCGAGGTACCACCGATATATATCTAAAATCGATAATCGGAAAAATCGGGTTATAGAAGTAGTAGTCCGATTTTTTTCAAATTTGATACACTCATAGACAAAAAAAGATTAAATAGTTCTTGTCCTAATACTTTTGCACAGTACTATATATATATATAATCCACATTGTTTTTCAGCTGCAGAATATAACATTTTATCCTATTCTTAACTGGCTTTATTCTCTTATCGAGAATTTTAAATGGAAGCCTCTTAACTGAGATCAAAATAGTTCAGTTTCAGCTTTTAGTAATGAACGATATTCGTCATTTCTAAGATTGTAAAGAAAAAAGGACCACAAGAGAAATCAATTAATCAACTCTGATTCAGCTCTCATCAACAAGCGATTCAATAATTGATAATCAATCAGGTAATTAGTACAACTACCAATAAAAGTGGCAAGAATAGAAGCATACAGGTGACGCCCATCACAAGCCACATCACTAAAACCCCTGGGCTTTATTCCTTGGAGAGACCGGCAAATCTTGATTACTAGAAACCACGAATCAATAGAGGACACACCCGAAATGAAATAGAATAATCAAGTTCAACGAATACTCGCCATGATATCGGTGCGCTGAGAGCAAACTTTTAAGGCGAAATGTTTCGTGCACGCTGTGCGTTGAGGTGCAATGGATATCGGCTCGGAACGAGAAATCGGGGAGCCGTGTTCGAATTCCAGTTTAATTCCTTGCATTCACTTACGCACAAATACTCCTGGGAAAGGTATTCATCCGTCTCTTTTCCTTCCAGTTATGGGTTAAATAATAGAACAGATTGGGTTCTATAGCATTGGTCGGAAACCAGTCTACCGCAGAAAGCAATGGCAACCTACTGCGGGATAATCTTCTGCCCAGTCAGTCATGTCTCTTCCGAGACATGATCGCCTAAAGCGTGTATCACGTATGGTACTTAACTGACTGACTGAATGTAATAGGTGAAAACATGATAAAGTGGGGGATCAGTTTTATATTGTTATGAAGTAATAAACTGATCTCTCATTAATTACTACTTAATAATGTAATACATTTCTTCCCTCTCTAGCTATAAGTCAAATAACATGACAGATTGGGTTCTATAGCCTTGGCTGGCAACCAGTCTACCGCAGAAAGCAATGGTAGCCTACTGCGAGATAACCTTCTGTCCAGTCAGTCATGTCTCTTTCGAGACACGATCGCCCAAAGCGTGTATCAGATTTGGCACTTAAGTGACTGTCTGACGCTGTGCTGGCGTCGAAAGTAAATCCCGAATGTAAAGGTTTTTTTGTTTTAAATCGTAAGATGACGGAAAGTTCGATATTGAAATCCGAAGGCTTATTCGGAAATCAAAATATTCCTTCCAAATACTCAGTAAAGTGTTAAGAAAACAGATTAAATAAATCTTTAAAAATAAAGAAAAAGAGAACTGAAGTACTGTCCGTTGTGGCGCAATGAATATCGACACGGAATGAGAAGTCAAAAAACCGAGTTCAAATTCCAGTTGAAATAGTTGCATTCACTTTCGCGCTAACGCATTTGAAAACGGTACTAATTCCTGACTTCTCCCTCCAACTATGGACAAAATAGCAGTGCAGATTGGGTTCTATAGCCTTGATTGACAACCAACCTAGCAGTGTTAGTAAAAATATCTTCTGCCCAATCAGTCATAGCTCTCCCGAAACCTGATCGCCTAAGCATCTATCATGTACAGCACTTAACTAAATAGAATTAAATGCATGACAATCTTCTCACAGATGAAGATTAACACGACAAGAATCTGGTTCCACAGAAGGATGCTGAGAGTTACATAAACCAATCACGTAAGCAACGAGAAAACTTTGGAAACAAAAAGACACTTATACTTTTGGGACAGTTGAATTTTCTAGAGTGCATAATAAGGAAAAAAACTATTAGGAAATTTGATAGTACACGGACAGATTGAAGGCAAGAAGAACAGAGGAAAATGATGCATAACCTACTGTAATATAACAATCTAGGCCCACCCGAGGAAGTGAGGAAGCGGGGGCGTTTTCCGGCCGTTGAAAGGAACGGATGGTTGTTTGACCTTATTTCCGGCAGTAGCGGAGATGGCTACAAGAGGCAAACAGAACAGGTGTCTCTGAGAATTACGTGGGCGTGCGTAGGCGAGGCAAAAAATCGGAAGTACCGGTTTGGAGATAAAAAGACCTCGGGCACGGATTTCACGACAGACCAGTCTGGACAGAGCGGCGAGTCAGAAGAAGTGAGAGCAGCAGAACCACAGAACACGAAGGAAGGCAGTTCACAGCTGCCCCCAATAGCACGCTGCTATTGGGGGGCACGCATTCGTCAACCCGTCAACCCTTAGAAGCGCGCTCTCACTCTCTGTTCACTAGGCTACACGGTCCATCGTTCATTAATAAAAATATAACTCATATTTTTATATATATGCGTGTTTGTCTGTTTATTGATATACAACAGACTTATACGTTTTGGTGCTAGTGACTTGCTGTTTTGAAACAACTAAACAGATTGATACGAACTGGTTTACCACGGCAACAGAATTACTGCCACCAGATAGAAAGAAGACGAAAATAGAGGCAGCGGACGAATATAGACAATAGCCATCAACGAAAGGTAAGTGACTCTTTGATGTGATAGTGTGTGTGTTCTCTGCTCGTGTTTATAGTAGGTCTCGTTAAAAAAAAAATGGGACAGCATACTTTTGCCGATCTGACCGTAGAAATGAGAAATATGGATTGTTCGGTGGAACGGAGGTGGTGAAACAGACTACATGTAGGGAGTAGCGCATTAGGTTTGGGGTTGACGGGGAGGAGTGGGGTGTTAAAGTTGACGGGGAGGAAGAAAGTTGAGATATTTACCTATCTGTAAGTACAAAACATCTGAGTTGGTGATTTGTTTTTCTTTTTTTTGTTAATATTTTACCATATATGTGAAGTGAGTTTAAGTGGATAATTGGATTAACTTGTTGATAACAATGTTTTCTTTGGTTTGTGCAAGAAAATAGTTAATATTTCGTAGAATAAATATTTAATGAAATAATTTTGGTTTGTGTCTTAATTTTACTTAAAAAGCGGCATGAACTTTCCAGACAACCCGATAGAAATATTGACGAACAACTATTCTCAATGTGATTATGAAGGTCAGTTGTATGGTTGAAATAGTTGAGTTTTTCTGACCAGTACTCGAGCCGAATTAAAAAAAAACAAACAAAAAAACAAAAAAAAACAAAAAAAAAACAATCGATGTTCTACGTACACAAACTTTCCCCAATTGGAGTATTAGCGTAAAATGACCCTCTCCATTTTCTCCATTTGGCCTTGTATTGCATGAACTAAATCAAAATTGGTAAACATTGACAAATTATAATTATAGCTGAATGCTACCACAATAGGAAAATCAGAGAAACGAAAGGGTTCTTTAATTTTGATCTCGTCAACAGAATTTGTTCGTAAACGTCAATTTGTAATCTTTACACAGATATTGTCAAAATTTAAAAATGTTTGTGTTTTGCGTGACATTTCTACAGCATAGAAATGACTTAAATGTTATCGAGAGTTTTAAAGTGTAATTTTAATTATGCAGTTAACAACAGCCAACAAAATCGTCAATTATAAATATATCTCAACATCGTTGCTTGAAAACAACTGCATTGTTTGGTTATTTCTTTGTGAATACACCGATTATATATATTCTTAAAACATTCACCCGCGTCTCAGTGTTTCGCGATATGAGTCAGATATTGAAAAGATATTTTGTTATCAATATGGTGGAATCGGATTATTTGGGGAGATTTGGGAAAATTAAATTAAAATCTAAAACTTATTTTTATTTACGTAAAAGTACTTCACTTTTATGCTTTTGTGCAGGTTCCCATCAATTCAACATCCTCTGTGAATTTACATTTATGTGACTTGGGAAATATCTTTTGAAGATATATTAATTTCTGAAAACTAGTAAATACCTTGGAACAGGTAGATATGGAAAGATTTAGTGAAGGATATGAACAACTGCCGAAGAAGTTGACGATAGGAGTCATTGCTGGCGTGGTCGGCGTAATAATAATCCTGGGAATAATAGCCAGGAAGCGGATTTTTAAGTGTAAAAGAAGCAACAGTGCTTCGGAAAAGGAAATTGAGTTATCCGTTGTGAATAGTACTCCGGGGTCAACGGGCGTTCAACACTCTGCGTTAAACAGAGAGATGTCAACAAATCAGATATGCTTGGTTTCGAATCCAGAGGAAGTAGTTCAGGGAATGGAAAGCATTGTACAAACTAAGGAACTACGAGTCACGTGTCCATTTTTTTTTTTTTAGACTAAATTAATATCCTCCACAAGTAAATTGCATGCGGATTAACGTTGGAATCAGGGTAATTTTCTTCATTTTCTATTGAACATTTCTCGGTCAGACTATGAATGATATGTACGGCAGATAATGACCATTTTTTTCTGTGTTCAAACATAGTATGTTTGAAATTAAATTAAATTAAATGAGGTTACATGTGTAACAATAAACTCGAGCAGAAGCACGCATGGTGTTGGTCAAAGGTCATTTACTCGATGTTAGTTTAGAAACTGGGGCGTGATTACCGCCTATAATCATGTGGATTATGCATCGAAGTGTCTACGCTTATGGACAGAGTCGAGAAAGAAAATGAACATTTTTAAGAACTTTGCCCAATTCTGTGAAAATGGATATTAAAAAAAAAAAAAAAAAAAGGAGGAAAAAAATAAAAAAAAGAACAATGAAACATCGAGCTGGTAGAACAATTTTCAAGATGGACACGAACATTGTTGGGTTGCCGATGTAGGCTCCCCTATTTTTTTTTTTTTTTGTTGTTGTTTTGTTTGTTTCGACACATGTTTTATACAATTGTAGGGCTTGTGTGGCATGGGGAGGAGAGTGAGGATGTTGCACTTAAAATGTTCTTAGGTGAACATTTTGGAAAATGGGTGGGCGAGGAATGTAATATAACAATCTAGGCCCACCCGAGGAAGTGAGGAAGCGGGGACGTTTTCCGGCCGTTGAAAGGAACGGATGGTTGTTTGACCTTATTTCCGTCAGTAGCGGAAATGGCTACAAGAGGCAAACAGAACAGGTGTCTCTGAGAATTACGTGGGCGTGCATAGGCGAGGCAAAAAATCGGAAGTACCGGTTTGGAGATAAAAAGACTTCGGGCACGGATTTCACGACAGACCAGTCTGGACAGAGCGGCGAGTCAGAAGAAGTGAGAGCAGCAGAACCACAGAACACGAAGGAAGGCAGTTCACAGCTGCCCCCAATAGCACGCTGCTATTGGGGGGCACGCATTCGTCAACCCGTCAACCCTTAGAAGCGCGCTCTCACTCTCTGTTCACTAGGCTACACGGTCCATCGTTCATTAATAAAAATATAACTCATATTTTTATATATATGCGTGTTTGTCTGTTTATTGATATACAACACTACCTAGAGAGCTTGAATAACAAATGTCGGATCCTAATTGAGGCGATATAAGAAAGAATTATTAGCAGTTACGAAGAACAGGAAAGCTATGATAGCCAACGTCCTGAAGGGATACGGAGACGGAACAAAAAAAGAAATATAGATTTTTCCTCATGATATTTAGTTTTGGCCTTTACGCTCTACGACCTTCCTCATTCTACCTTAATTTTAAATATTAACTGTTGTCGTTAGTATTATATAACATTTTAGATTTTCTTCGGATTTTATCAAGAATCTCTAGATGCACATCAGAATCACCAGGCCTGATGTGGCAACAATATGCAATGCACGGGAGAATGGGAAACTTATAAAATTGCAAGATAGATTCTGGTGAGCTAAATTGTCTGGCATGAGACAAGTAACCAAGTTTCATGACAACCAATTTAACAGTTAAATAAATATTCTTATAATCATTACTCTCTACTATTGCATTCATATTATAAAATTCATTCAATTACTTTCCACTTTGAGTAAGTGAATAAGATCTCTTCCAACTTCTTTAGGGAGTGCGCATAGACGGTCTAGATTAACCTTTGTATGGTGCATGTTACGCTTAGAGAGATGGCTTTTTTTGTCTTAGAATCCATTCGTATGATGTCATTTAGAGTCCAGCATGATGTTGAAACTGTATTGAACGACTGAGATGGCAAGGGTATTGTAATATAACAATCTGGCCCCACCCGAGAAAGGCTGATGCAAGCGGGGGTGTTTCCGGTCGTTGAAAGGAACGGATGTTTGTTTGACCTTATTTCCGGCAGTAGCGGAAATGGCTACAGAGGCAAACAGAACAGGTGTCTCTGAGAATTACGTGGGCGTGCGTGGGCGAGGCAAAATCCGGAAGTCCCGGTTTGGAGATTATAAAAACACCTCGGCGCACGGATTTCACCAGACAGAGAGCCAGACAGACCAGAGTAGCAGTAGAGGAGCGACAGAGATCGGCCGGTGAAGAGAGACACTCCCGTCAACCCTTAGAAGCGCGCTCTCTTAATTCTCTGTCCCCTATGCTACACGGTTCATCGTCATTAATAAAAATATAACTCATATTTTTATATATATGCGTGTTTGTTGTTTATTGATATACAACAGTATTAATGATCATAATGCTGTTCTAAGAATTTAATTCAGTTCTTAATATTAGTTGCACCCTAATTTAATTTAATTTAATAATCTTTTCAAAAGAGTTCCTTTATATTATATGGTGCATTCCTTTACCCTCAATTACGCCGATGTATTTATAAACTTCTGGCTCTAAATCTTTGATTGTCACCCTAGAGTCTAAGCTAATATTTGTTGTAGTGATCCTCATAAAAGTGTGGCTTTAGTTCATTTATCCAAACTGAATTCAATTCCAGTATCATCACCGAAACATTTTATTGTTTTCAAGTGACCTTCCAGCTCACTGTCATTACTAGCATACATTTTTAAATCATCTATGTAAAACAGATGGACTATTTTGTTTTGAAATATTATGTAGCCATATAAATTGTCTGGTTAATATTGTTAGAGATATACAATGCAGATGGCTTATTTTCTTTCGAAATGTCATATAGCTACATAAATTGTCGGGTTAATGCTATTAGAGATATACAATATAGTAAGGGAGAAAATGAGTCATCTTTAAATATTCCTCTGTTGACGTTTGCTTCACCAGACTTATAGATTCCATTTATATGATTAAGGTAGAGTATTATTTAACATATCGGCATACAATGCTTGACAAAACTGATGACTGACGAATTATACCCTGTATATATTTAAATAAAGATTCAGGAAAAGTGGTACAATATCGATAATCTATGAACAGTACTGAGTTTTTGTTTTATACAGAATTAATTTTACAAGATCATCGTATTCATAAGTAATTGGTTTTTACATCCATAAGCGCTACGTTTGTATACTTTCTGTTCAAGCGGTAGTATGTCATTTTTTTTTCAAGAATAAATGTGTCTGTATTGTCAGAATAGATGTCAACAAATTTAAGTTGTAGGAAGACATGTAATTGGTCTGTAGTCCTTTGGGTCACCATTCTTGGGTAGAAAGAAGGTAATTCGTTTCGTTATCCATGCTGAAAGTTTTAGTAACATAATTGACCAGTTCTTTGGCTAGTCTTTGTGTGCAGTCCTTAGATAATCAAGTCAAAAGTCAAGACTCTTTTCTATTCCTAGATATTTCTACCTGCGTGTTTTTTAAGGCACATTCAACGTCTTTCCTGCACCTTTTTCTGGTTTATTTTTCATCCATTTTACCTCATGTGTAATCTAATCTGTTTCTTTTTATGTTCTTTAGGCAAAATATATATTTTCCCAGACCTCTATAACCTCTCCCATTATCGAGAGGAAGGGATCGCTTCAAGTTTTTTGTTAGCTATTTTATTAATCGTTTCACCCCAAGCAGAGGAGGATTTGCTGTTGTTCAGCACACGTTTGCAGAGCCTCCAATGGTCTTTGGAGCCGCACTTGCGAGCAGCTGTGCGCTGCCTCATTCTCTCAGCAAACAACAGCTTAGTGTCATTCAGGATCCTCTTACACTCATTACGAGCAAAGGCGCCTATACTTTCTGTAAAGTTTCGTCGCATCGGTTTGAAAGATTTCATTCTGTGTGTAGAATCTTGATCTTCTTTCATAGTGACTGATTCTTTGATAGAACTTAATTTTCATTCCTACTTTTGTAGTTTCTTTTGACTCTCTTCCGTTTCCAAACCTTACGTTTGTTCCTCTTCTTTTTTTTTTTTTTTTTTTTAATCATTTCACCCCGAGCAAGGCAGAAACGCCACTGATGTGCAGGGGGTTACATAAATGTAGAAAGATTAATTAGAAAAGAGTGAGGAGTACAAGCTAGTTAGAAAGAAACAATAGAAAGCTGAGAAAGCAGGTGCAATGACAGATACATGGGCGGAGAGAACGTGAATATTATACAGGGGAGGAGAGAGAGCTAGAGTCCAGTGGTTAGTAGGTGAGTATTAACTTTGCTTTTAAATTTCTGGAGGTCGTAGCCGTCAGGAAAGCAAGAATACGGGAGTGAGTTCCACAGGCGGGAAGTGCGAGAGAGGAAGCTGCAGGAGTAGAATTGTCGTCTGCGTTTGGCTAACCTGACTGTGAATGGGTGGGACCCAGTTGCCAGTCTGGTTGAACGGGTAAACACCTGTTGAGGAGGCATCAGTGACTTAAGCTCATCCGAGCAGAAGCCATGAAAGTATTTATAGAAGAGACAGAGGGAGGCCACATTTCGACGATGGGAAAGTGGCTGCAGACGAGTCGCCAGATCAGTACCTATCACATTACAGACTCTCCTTTGGAGCTTGTCAAGAACACTGAGGAGAACGGCAGGGGCACCTGACCATAAATGGCAGCAGTACTCCATGCACGGACGGATGGTTGACTTGTATATATGCAGGATGGATTCAGGTGGAAAAAACATCCTGGATCGACATAGTGACCCAATCTTCTTAGCAGTAGATTTTGCTGTTCATCGAGTACTTATAATGTTTTTAATTTCTCTCTATATTTTTATTTTTCAATGGGATCTTCATTTCTGTGGGACGCTCTTTTTTGTTTAGTTGCTGATATTGATGATGCATATATATCTTCGTTCAGACTTATATATGGAACTTCAGCCAGACTTAAGTGAGTTCTGCAGTGAGGAATTTAAGAGTGCTGAGGTTAAGCGTTTTTGTTTATAATTTTCTTTCCTTTATTTCAATATTTTGTGTCTATTATTATTATTGTAATTCTTCTATGGACTAATTTGCAAGGTAAATTTTCGTTTTAAATGTCGTCGCTTTTCCCCTTCAAATTTATCTAAATTAGCATTATCTCTGTGCAAATGTATATGCTGAGCTCAAATCAAGTGTTAGTTATTGAAGAAACTTACCTTTTTTTAGCTAAATTTCTATAAAAAAATGAACTATATCTTGCAATTTTTCTCTCCCGCAACCCTCACGAAGTCATGTAATTAACTGCAGAATGACGGACCGCGCATGTGATCGAATTTTTTTTTGGTTTTTCTTCATTTACAGATACTTCCGGCGATGAACTTCCGGGAATTAAAGTAATGTGCTATTGTATTTCTACGCTTATTGCTCTCAAAACAGGAAGTACATCACCGGAAGTTTCACTAAAGGATGAAATTCGACCAAAATTGCTGCCTACGTAGAACGTAATTCTGCAGTTAATTACATGACTTCGTGAGAGTTACGGGAGAGAAAAAGTGCGAGATATAGTTCGTTTTTTTTTTATGAACTTTCAAAGCAAAGAAGGGAAGTTTCTTCAATAGCTAATTGTTGATTTGCATATACATTTGCACAGAAATAATGCTATTTTGGATAAATTTGAAGGGGGAAAAGCCGCCGGCACCTAAAACGAACATTTGCCATTTGCAATTATTCAGTGGAAATCAGGAAATGTCTGCCACCTCTTTTCAAATAAGTATCTAGGATTAATATAAATATTGATCACCCATTCTGGCTTTTATTCCATTTGTACCAGACACGAAACGGACATTTGAGCACATTTCCCCCTGCAAACCAGAAAAACACGCGAATTTAATAATTCACTTCCTTTTATTCTAATGATCCTAAAGTTTAGTGAGGATTAGTGAGGATTAGTGAGGATTAGATAATCGTAGATCAAAGTGATTCGAAATTTTCCACAACCATTTGACATCTTGGAAGTTTGACTAAATTGGCAAACTGTTTCCCAGGACAGACTTGATCAACTTGTCCGTGACTACGGTTGAAACATGAAACTATATATATATATATATATATATATATATATATATATACTAGCAGTATAGCCCGGCGTAGCTCGGGTGCAATGAAAGCTTTAAAAATAATCCATGGTACCGGAGCTTAGACTATTTGGACGTTGGCACGAAAGACTAAAAAGCAATAGTTGTTTCCAGTTAAAGCGAAACCGTAGACTGAAAGAAAAATTAATGAATGCAAGTCAAATTTCAATTTCCTGGTATCGATATCAAATAAGCTTTTTCCACGTAAACTTAATTTTGAAGGCTAAATAAATCCTGTGAGTAAATGGCATCATGGCTGAGACTAAGAACTACAATTATAACTACTTAGAGCCAAACCCGAAGTAAAGACTAAAATAAAAGGGCTGAAAAAAAAAATACAGACATACAGGCAGATAATCAGATACACTCACAAACATCTTGCCTTTTATATATATATATATCTATTATCGATTTTCTGTACTATTGTAAGAACTGCAACCTTGAAACTTATGAATATCGTTTTGCTATATATTTGTCTATGAGTGTATCAAATTTGATTAAAATCGGACCACTCCTTCTATTACCCCATTTTTTCGATTACTGATTTTCGATATTTATCGGGGGTACCTCGACACAACACCTAGCTAAGAACACTCGCAGACGATTATAGTACAACTGTGCAAATTTTCAAGAAAATCAGTTCAGCTGCTTCGGAGTCTATAGGAGTCTACACACACACAAACACACACAGACAAACTTCCAATTATAAATAATTTTAGCTTATATATATATATATATATATAGTTTGCAACAAGCTACACAAACCGGGTCTTTCTAAAGAAAAATGATTCCTGTAGTCTCAGCATTGATTCCATTTACTCACAGGATTTATTTAGCCTTCAAAATTCAGTTTACGTGGAAAAGACTTATTTGATATCGATACCAGGAAATCAAAATTTGACTTGCATTCATTCATTTTCCTTTCAGTCTACGGTTTCGCTTTAACTGGAAACAACTATTGCTATTTAGTTGTCGGTGAGTGAAGTTCGTCATTTTTATACTCTTTTGAAACCTTCTATTTTCTGGAATATTGCATTGTTAATTTTCTCTCTTGTTATATCAACTGACTTTACCAACTTCTGAAGAAGTGTTGGCCGAAAGGTTCCTAAAATTTAAGATAACAAAAATTTCTTTCTAACTATGGAAAAAAATGTCCATGCTCCTTGTCATCAAGTTACCACTTTTAGAACTTGCTATTAACGGTAATAATATTATTTTTCTAGACTGACTCCAGCGGTAACCTAACGAGCATTTTATCAGAAATCTTTCGGAAATCTGTGACTGAACGGTCTTTGAGTTCTATATTTGAGGCCTCATGCCTAGTTCCTTTGTGTTACCGAGTATATCTTATTTACTCCACAGCGCATGCATACACACACATAAGCACACGCACACACACATATGCATATATAGGTGTGTGTGTGTGTTTGTATGTGTGTGTGTGTGAATTTTTTCTGTTAGTAGAATGTATAATAGTATATAAAACAAGAATAAAGATGCTGAGAGAAAAAATAGTTTTTAACGTTACGTTTTGTTGGCAGTGTTATGTCCAATCACTATCGGTTGCAATGAAAGACAATGACAAGAATCCGCTTTTATGCATAAGTACATTACATTAAAACAAGCGCGCATGGAAAGTAATATTCTTAAGATTATATCAAACCTGGAAAATAACAGGATGAGGTTTTCTAGTGAAGTAAAAAATAACAAATTTCTTGCTTAAAATATTGCAGTTAAAAATAATTCAGATTTTATTTTTAGCTGAAATATTTCTTTTTTTTTTTAATCATATCACCCCGAGCAAGGCGGTAACGCTACTGACGTGCAGGGGGCTACGTAAGAGTGAAAAGATTTGGAAAAGAGAAATCCGGAAACCACATCCTAAACAGGGAACAAGGGATGAGTCTCTTCACCTGTTCAATAGATGAGGGTGGAGTGTGAGCCGGGCGATAGTTTAGTCTATCTACTCCAATTGAAAAAAAGAAAAGAGTGAAAAGATTGGAAAAGAGAAAGTCGGAAACCACATCCTAAACAGGGAAAAAGGGATGAGCCTCTTCATCTGTTCAATAGACGTGGGTGGAGTGTGAACCGGGCGATAGTTTAGTCTATCTACTCCAATTGAAAAAAAAGAAAAGAGTGAAAAGATTGGAAAAGAGAAAGCTGGAAACCACATCCTAAACAGGGAACAAGGGATGAGCCTCTTCACCTGTTCAATAGATGAGGGTGGCGTGTGAACCGGGCGATAGTTTAGTCTATCTACTCCAATTGAAAAAAAAGAAAAGAGTGAAAAGATTTGAAAAGAGAAAGCTGGAAACCACATCCTAAACAGGGAAAAAGGGATGAGCCTCTTCATCTGTTCAATAGACGTGGGTGGAGTGTGAACCGGGCGATAGTTTAGTCTATCTACTCCAATTGAAAAAAAAGAAAAGAGTGAAAAGATTTGAAAAGAGAAAGCTGGAAACCACATCCTAAACAGGGAAAAAGGGATGAGCCTCTTCATCTTTTCAATAGACGTGGGTGGAGTGTGAACCGGGCGATAGTTTAGTCTATCTACTCCAATTAAATTATTTTTTACTTCATTAGAATATCTTCTCTTTTAATTTTCCAGATTTAGTATATCCTTAAGAATATTACTTTTCGGGCGCGCATTTTTCCATGTAATCCATGGTTTTCCAGCCAGTGCTATTAATTTAATATAAACTTAATGGGGAAAACCGCATACGAAACTATCAAAATGAATAAAATCATATGGAATTGAGTGAAAAAAAACAATAAACATTACGTTATTCATAATTAATTCTGATAATCAATTTTGATAAAATGATAAGTGATAAGCAAAGTTTGATTGACAAAAATGATAAAAAATACTATCTTGCTGGGTATAATTCATCACCACATGAATATGAAAAACGGATTGGAAACATTGCAAACATTGCTACTAAACAGCAAGAGAGGCGTCGAAACCAGGAACAATCTTGTAGTTCCAACTTTTCAGAAACATTGAAGGTAAACGCCATATGTCATAGGAACATTCCAAATTTACATACGAAGCATATTTCTCTAAAAATCAGAAATGTTTTTCGTTCAGACACAATAACAAATGCGTAAAAACAAAAGGTATACTGCATAGAAAAGTGAAATGATATTCCTATTACCTATTATGGAAGCCTGAATTCATAGAGAATACAAATGTTTTATATTTGCTATCAAAGGGTGATATTTTAACACTTACTAAATAGAGAAAAAACTACGGATTCAAAGTATATACCCGATATATTTGTACATAAAGCGATCGGAATGTAAGCCTTCATATAAACCCTTATTTCATATCTGAGAAATTGGTTAACAAAAGACACTGTATAAAACGAGGTAGCTAATATCAGAATGTAAAAAAACAAACAAACTGTTATTTTATTCCTGAGAAATGGGTAAAAATTTAAACCGCTACGCAGGAGCTAATTAATGCATTAAGATCAGAAACGGCGTCATCTTTGTGAATTGTAACGCGATGAGAGTATTTTTAGGAAGATTATTATTTTTTTTTTAATCATATCACCCCGAGCTAGGCGGTAACGCCACTGATGTGCAAGGGGCTACGTGAGAGTGAAAAGATTTGGAAAAGAGAAATCCGGAAACCACATCCTAAAAATAATAATAAAAATAAAAAGTAGGGGCGTTGAGTTAACTAAGTTTTAACTTAGTTAAAGTCCAGTAAAAAAAATTTCTTTGAAAAAAAAACAAAAAAAAACGCACTCGTTCAAATAACTATGAAAATTTTAAAATTTGCCACAACAAAAAATTAAAATAAAATAAAATCAAGGCAAAATCATCACTTATTAGTAAAGTTGTTCTCCCCACCACCAAAAAAAACGTGCTCAACCCGTGATAGAAGAATTATTTTATCTTTTTGGATACTACGTTCATGTATGTGGGGGGGGGGTATGGGAGTCAACTAACTAGACAATAGCCGATCAAAGAAGACGACCAAGGAATTTAAGAGGAATTTTAAAACAAAATTATCCTCCAGTAAAAAAAAATTTCTTTGAAAAAAATACAAAAAAAAACAAACCAAAAAACGCACTCGTTCAAATAACTATAAAAATTTTAAAATTAATTTTAATATTTTTATATCTAAAGAAATATTTATGTCTAAAAATATTCAATATTTTCAAATGCTGGATTTTCATTTAGGAAATGCTTTTTATGTCACATCTCCCTTAGAAATGTACTTTTAGCATTTCATCTATTTTAAAAAGTTCCTGCATGTTTTGTCGGAATTACCGGGATGAGGATATATCATTATTTACAGTATTTACATGGGAAATATTGTTCTCATTATTGTTGCTATCACATTGCTTCGGTCCTTGTTTCCAACTGTCATCAGGCGTATGCCGATCTGGGTAACCTATAAGGGACTTCGTACTGAACTGATTAATTAATCGACGGTGCTGTCCTTGTTCAACTGCTAATGTCTAGGGTTATCTCATTTGTTTATCTGCTCAGATATTGCTCGCTTTGATTTCACTGACTCCAAGTATGCACTGCTAGGCCCATGGATTGAACTCACAATTATCAAATTAACTAACCAATGATTTAATCCCATGTATTCTCAATTAGGGAATAATTCTTCCATTTCAGGGTTTCATTATGAGAGAAAACACATTTCTTCACCTATCCTGGAATTGTTGAAGATAAAAACCAGTCACAAGTTTCATATTGACTGTAATCTTCATCAGAATGAAATCAATTTAAATACCCTTACTGAACTTTTTTTTATTATTGAATTCACCTGGCATTCTGTTGAATATTAAAAAATGCTTCAGTTTATGTATTGAGTAATTAGTTATGAATTAAAACAAATTACTTTCGCTGTATTCAAGTTTAGAAATTGTTATGGTGCCCTATCTATAGGAATAGACACTCCCTCCGTCAATAAATACTAAGCTACGAGATTTCCGGGGACGCAGTCGTGAGGCAGCATAGAGGCAGTCGTGAGACAGTCGGGACGCAGAGTAACTATCCTGTTCGTACACACACTTCTATTTTCTGACTACTAACACTCGTATTTGTATATATATTCTATTATTCTAATACACTGTTTGAACCTACCTTCTTGTCTCCGTGTCTTTTCTTCCTGGCCCAAACAGGTAACAACAAATTGGCGACGAAGTTTCGTCATATCATAAATCCATCGAGATTTTCTATCGCTATTAAATTTGTAAATATATACTTATATTTATTTATAAAAATAATCTATGTAAATATATTTGTACTAATATGAAAAGAACGATATTTCTCAATGATATATATGCATATTATTTGGAATACACTTTTTGACTCGGACAATCTTGGAAGGGAGATGACATTCTTAAAAATGGGGAAAAGGATTCAATGAATGAAAACGTTTGAAAATCACTTCAGTTGACTATAGAAACCCTTGAGTTAATTTTCTTGTGTGCAGTTGATAGCGCCCTCTTTCGAATGTAAAAGGTATTTATGGAACATACAAATTGAATGAAATTGTATAAATCAATAAACGTTATCAACTGTTGACACATCACCACACGGTAGCAATGCAATTAATATTATATAGATCCTTCTGAACTTCTAGGAACAAATCAATGAAGACGTAAAATTGGTATCAACGCAAATCGGCTGGAGATGTTAAGTGAAAAGTAATTTGGGAAGGTACAAAAAATTAATTACCTGAGAAGTGTTCAAACAGAGGAGGGAAAGTGTGACACAGAGATCCGAAGTCGAATTAGCATAGCGAAGAACGCGTTCAAGAAGCTGAGTAGGGAATAAAGAGACAGGAAATTTTCACTAAAATAAAAGAAAAGAGTATGGATTGCTATGTGATTTCGGTTCTTCAATATGGTAGTGAATGCTGGAAAATAACAAAGATGAAGGAAAAACTTGAAGCGACTGAAATGTTGTTCTACAGAAGGATGCTGCGGATATCATGGACCGATCATGTGAGCAATGATGAGGTTTTGGTAAGGATAGATACAAAAAAGAAAATTAATATTGAACATCGGGAAGAGAAAACTAAATATCAAGGGATATGCAATGAGAAAAGAGGGATTGGAGAGCCTCATACTAACAGACTAATAAAAGGGAAAAAGAGACAGAGGAAAGCAGCGGATAACATATTTGAAGGGCCTGAGCAGGTGGTCACGTGGTGTTACAAGAGAAAGTGTGCTAAGAGCCATCATGGATAGGGAGACGCGGAAAGTCAAGATCGCCTATGTCCTGAAATGACAAGGCATCGTAGAAGAAGAATAATTAGGGAATCGGTTACTCACAGGTTAAGAGAAATGCAAACATCAATGAAAGCAGTGGATTCAAAAGAAATTCTGCAAAATGCTTCTAAAATATAATTTCAACAATTTTTTCATTGTAAATATTTTTGCGCTTTCATAGTGTAAATGTTGAAAGTGGTGAGCATAAAAAAATATTGACCTTGAATAAAAACCTAAACCATTTTGTAACCCATTTTGTCACATGTTTCTCGCCTTATACACGAGTATATCTCCTTGTATGTGCCATTTCCTTTTCAGGACGTAGGCGATCATAGCCCTCTACATCTTCCTATTCGTAATAACTATTAACAAGCTTAATCCTGTTACTGCACACAAACCCCGCTCTGCCAACTATTTGCTCAAGCCCATCAAGCGTTTCATTTCCCTGTATCTTGTTGCCTATATCTGACCTGTGAGTATCAGATTCTCCAAGCCCTCTTCCTGGGAGGTTTTCTGACAGAAATTCGAAGGCAAGTTGGCATGGCCAATGATACATTCCAGAATTTAAGATAGTCAGTCAGTTAAGTGTTATTCGTGATACACGCTTTAGGCGATCATGTCTCGAAAGAGACACGACTGACTGGGCAGAAGATTATTCCGCAGTAGATTGCCATTGCTTTCTGCGGTAGACTAGCTGGCTAGTATTTAGTGGGGGATCAGTTTATTACTTCATAACAATAGAAAACAGATCCCCCACTTTATGCCCAGTAGAAGTTTTAATTGTTTTCAACTATTATATTCAGTCAGTCAGTTAAGTGCCATACGTGATACACGCTTGGGCGATCATGTCTCGAAACATGTTCTTTAGATTCTTTGCCGCTCCAGTAGATTTATTATGACCTACTTGTAATTCGTCGTCCACTTGAATTACCCGTTGGAATTTTTAAGCCCATTCTATTACTAAATAATTGTAATTCGTCCTCCACTTGAAATATCCTTTGAAATTTATAAGCTCATTCTATTACTAAGTAAAGTTTCTTATATCTTCTTCTTTATCGAGCTCGAATTTTCTATTACGCAAGCTATTGCGAAGCACTATATAGGAGAAAACATTGTTTTCGCGTTATTACTAATGTTTGGAAAATATATGTGAGAAGAAAGCCAACCGAAGTAAATACATACTTAGGCAGCACATATTCTTCTTACAAAAATCCCCATAGTTAACATCTAGAATTTAGGATAACATGGCTTGAGCATGTGAGCAATGATGAGGTTTTGGAAAGGATGGATACAAAAAGGAAATTGTTATTAAGCATCCGGAAGAGAAAACTAAATTTCATGGGATATGCAATGAAAAAAGAGGGCTTGGAGAATCTGATACTAACAGACTAGTAAGAGGGGAAAAGTGACAGAGGAAAGCAGCGGATAACATATTTGAAGGGCCTGAGCAGGTGGATGACAGAACAGGGGTTACGTGGTGTTACAAGAGAAAGTGTGCCTAGAGCCACCAGGGATAGGGAGACGTGAAAGGTCAAGATCGCCTACGTCCTAAAATGACAAGGCATCGTAGAAGAAGAAACATTAGGCAATCGGTTACTCACAGGTTGAAAGAAATGCAAACCTCAATGAAAGCAGTGGATTCAAATAATATTCTGCAAAATGCTTCTAAAATATAATTTTAACATTTTTTTTCATTGTAAATATTTTAACACTTCTATGGAGTAAAATTTGAAAGACGTGAACCTCGAAAAAAATATTGATCTTGAATAAAAACCTAAGGCATTTTGCAACCCATCTTTTGTCACGTGTTTCTCGCCTGATACACGAGTATATCTCCTTGTATGTGCCATTTCCTTTTCAGGACGTGGTCGATCATGGCTCTCTACATCTTCCTATCCGTAGTAGCTATTGACACGATTACTATTTTTTTACTGCACCCAAACAACACTTTGCCAACCATTTGCTCAAGCCCATCAAGCGTTTCATTTCCCTGTATCTTGTTGCCTATATCTTAACCTGTGTATATCAGATTCTCCAAGCCCTCTTTCTGGTAAGTATTCTAACAGAAATACGAAGGCAAGTTGGCATGGCCAAGGATACATTCCAGAATTTTAGGTAGTCAGTCAGTTAAGTGCCATACGTGATATACACTTGGGTGATCATGTCTCGAAACATGTTCTTTAGATTATGACCTACTTGTAAATCGTCGTCCACTTGAATTACCCTTTGGAATTTTTAAGCCCATTCTATTACTAAATAAAGTTTCTTATATTTTCCTTTTCGAGTTCGAGTTTTTATTACGCCAACCATTGCGAAACAATATTTATACAAAAAAAAAACATTGTTTTCGCATCATTACTTATGTTTTGAAAATATATTTCTCAATAATAAATATGCATATTATTTGGAATACACTTTTTGGCTTGGACAATCTTGGAAGGGAGATGACATTCTTAAAAATGGGGAAAAGGATTCAATGGGTAAAAACGTTTGAGAATCACTTCAGTTGACCCTACATCTTCCTATCCGTAGTAGCTATTAACACGTTTACTCCTGTTATTGCACCCAAACCCCGCTTTGCCAACCATTTGCTCAAGCCCATCAAGCGTTTCATTTCCCTGTATCTTGTTCCCTATATCTGACCTGTGAGTATCAGATTCTCCAAGCCCTATTCCTGGGATGTTTTCTGACAGTGATCCGAAGGTAAGTTGGCTTGGGCGATCATGTCTCGAAACATGTTCTTCAGGTTCGTTGCTACTCCAGTAGATTAATTATGACCTACTTACAATTCTTCATGCACTTGAATTACTCTTTGGAATTTTTAAGCCCATTCTATTACTAAATAAAGTTTCTTATATTTTCTTTTTCGAGTTCGAGTTTTCTATTACGCAAACCATTGCGAAACAATATTTATAAATAATAAACATTGTTTTCGCACCATTACTTATGTTTGGAAAATAGATAGACGAGCGAGCAAAACGAAGTAAATATATACTCAGGTTGCCCATGTTTTTCTCAAAACATAATCAGCATAGTTGACATCGTGAAGTTAGTAATTCGTTCGTGTATCTCAGAATTGAGGAAAATTGTTCGTAACATAGCATCGCGCCCCGGCCTGCGATGAATTATATATAAAACCAGTTTAACAAGCACTGGAATTCGAATGTAACACATGCTTTATATGATTTCATATTTTTCCAAAACTCGTTAAGCTCTCTCTCTCTCTCTCTCTCTCTCTCTCTCACACACACACACACACACACACACAATAAAACAATGATAATTCAACGCTTAGAGACGCATTCTCTTTCAGAAAAGAAAAAGAGAAGATTCAGTGATTAACTAGGCTTAACAATATTTTAATGGTATGTAATTTGTATTTTTAGTAAAAATAAGAATGTATATTTGTGTATATAAATATTTATATACATATACATATTTATATATTTGATTTTTAACAATAATATATATTATCTATATCAGTTTAACTTTCGAAAATCAAGGAACTGAGAAACTAGTAAAGTTATTTTGAATAAATATTCTTCAAAACACGCGTTGCATTTTCAACTTTATTTTCATATATATATATATATATATATATATATATATAAACATGCCCTGTGGACATAGAAGAATCCAAAGGAGTATCCTTTATATATAATGGTAGGATAACTCTCTACGAGAGCTCTAAACATATATGCATATAAATACATATAGAGGAAATATAAGAAAATTTAAGACAAACGCGTTATTTCATGGTAATTCGGAAGTTTAGGCCTATTTCAGGCGAGCCATCTTCAGCTTCCGTCTTTATTCAACGAATAATGACGAATAATGATTCTACATGAATGGGATTCACAAAGACCTAATCCGGCGAATAAAAAAAAATAAAGAACAAAATAAAAACATATAAGATGATCAGAATATAACTGTCGCTCCTCTAAAAAAGAAAATAAGAACAATCCATCAGTTTGTCGAACCCACAGACATTCCAACATAATCATATGTAAAAGTCGGATAGAACCCACATCAGATAACACGTCAAGACGCTAATTCATCGCCCCTAACCAAAATTGATCGGTCAGTGTCGATGAAAGTTCGAGGGAAGCGGGTGGGTCAGACGAGAAACAGGGAGTGATAGAGAAAAGAGAAGAAAGGAAAGGAAGGAGAGAGGGAGAAATAGAGCTTTACATCCTTAATTTAAAGGAACCTCATTATTCTATTTAGATTTATTTGTTTGAACTTGTATTTTTTTCTTTTTAAAAATGTCCGCCCAGCGGTCAGTGTCGGAGAAAGTTCGAGCGTAGCGGGTGGGTCAGACGAGAAAGAGGGAGTGATAGAGAAAAGAGAAGAAAGGAAAGAAAGGAGAGAGGGAGAAATAGAGCTTTACATCTTTAATATTTTTCGACAGCTTTACATCTTTAATGTTTTTCCCCAGAAATGTACTGCGAGTAATTTTTACTACAAGCACTTTATGTTTAGAATAATTTCGGAACTTATTCAGAAATTATAGCTTTAAATAAAGTTTTAAAAAACAGCTTCATTTAAATTTGACTAAAAAATAAATTTTATAGTTTTTGTTAATACAAGAAAGAGATTAAAAATTAGTCAAGGAATATTTTTTCATAGTGCTCGTATTACTTTTTCTCTAAAACTGTGTTACTGGTAGTATTTAGCAGTAATATATGGCTGGAATTATTTTTCATCAAAATTGTTTTGCTGGTCATAGTTTACCTTCAAACTAACATTGTTCGTAATATTTTTTCCGACAAAGAATGCAAGATCTTTACACAGAAATATATTGCAAGTAATTTTCTCACAAAGCTCTTTATGTTTCGAAAAATATTAAAGATGTTTTTTATTTTTTTATTCGCCGGGTTAGGTTTTTGTGAATCCCATTCATGTAGAATCCTTCGTTGAATAAAGACGGAAGCTGAAGATGGCTCGCCTGAAATAGGCCTAAAGTTCCGAATTACTATGAAATAACGCGTCTATCTTAATTTTTCTTATATATATATAACTTATTCATAAATGGAACTTTGTGTGTGTGTGTGTGTGTGTGTGTGTGTGTGTGTGTGTGTGTGTGTGTCTGTGTCCGTTATCTATAGATTCTGAAACGGCTGAACCGATTTTCTTGAAAATTTACACAGTTGTACTATAAGCGTCTACTACTGTTCTTAGCTAGATTTTCTGTCGAAGTACCCCCGATAAATATCGAAAATCGATAATCGAAAAAATCGGATTATAGAAGGAGTGGTCCGATTTTATTCAAATTTGATACACCCATAGACAAAGACATAAGAAACGATATTCAGAAGTTTCAAGGTTGCAGTTCTTACAATAGTCCAGAAAATCGATAATATGTATATATAAAAGGCAAGATGCTTGTGTGTGTGTCTGTTTATCTGCCTGTATGTCTGTATTTTTTCAGCTATTTTATTTTAGTTTTTACTTCGGCTTTGGCTCTAAGTAGGTATAATTGTAGTTCTTAGTCTCAGCCATGATACCATTTACTCAGAGTATTTATTTAGCCTTCAAAATTCAGTTTACAACGAAAAAAACTGATTTAATATCGATAGCAGGAAATCAAAATTTGACTTACATCCCTTCATTTTTCTTTCAGTCTACGGTTTCGTTTTAACTGGAAACAACTATTGCTTTTTAGTCTTTCGTGCCAAGGTCCAAAGAGTCTTGGTTCCAGGACCATGGATTAGTTTTAAAGCTTTCATTACACCCGAGCAACGCCGAGCTATGCTGCTAGTATATATATATATATATATATATATATATATATATATATATATAAAAGGTAACCTGTGAGTCTGTGTGTGACTGTTCCCTATGCACGCCTACATTTTCTAAACTACGCATTTCAAACTTTCTAGGGAAACATATCTACAGGGAAGCCAGATTGACACATACTTTTTGAGTTTAAGTTCAGCAAATTTTCCCTTTCGCACTTTTTGGCCAATGGAGCTGATCGTTTACATTTGATCCGTAAAACATCTAAGATCTAAGATGGCTGGTAAATTACGTCACAGAAATCAAACCACACGTGTCAAACGCGACTAAAATATTAAAAATAAAACAAACAAAAATAAACGAGTCTTTATATTTAATTATTATTCCGACGTTTTAAAAATTCATTTGGCCAACAAAAAAAAAAAAGTGAATATTTTCCCCCGTAATTTTGAAACAAAAGAAATACTTGATTCGGTTGTGGCTTAACTACGGTGATCCGACGGTAACCGGTGTATTCAACACGATATAGCCGTAGACATTTTCAGATATACACTTTCTTTAATCGTTGCTATTTCTCATATGGGTCTAATTCCAACGTCTTATTCATATGACGATTTCGCTTACCCCAGCGTCGTAATATAATATTAGCTCCAGGAATGAATATTTAAAATGTATCATAATGTAGGTCAAGCAGTGAATTAAATTGTACTAGTTGCTTATTGGTTGTATATGTAGTATATGTAATTGATTTATATGTCTTCGATCTGAATATCCTCAACCTTCCACAATGTTTATCATACTACAAGTCAGTCAGGTAAGTTCCATACGTGATACACGATTTGGGCGATCATGTCTCGAAAAAGACATGACTAACTGGGCAGAAGATTATCCCACAGTAGGTTGTCATTGATTTTTGTAGTTTGCTGGTTGCCAGCCAAGGCTATATAACCCAATCTATCCTATTATTTAACCCATAACTGGAGTGAAGAGACGGATTAATACCTTTCCCGAGGGTATTTGTGTGAAAGCGAATGCAAGGAATTCTACTGGAATTTGAACACGGCACCACGATTTGTCATTTCGAGTTGATATCCAGTACACCACAACGCACATCCCATCATACTACCAAGCTGTTGAATAAACTTTCTCTCTTGCCAATAATGCTTTCCTACCTTAATGATTTTAAAGATGACGTTATCGTCTATCTTAATTGATCTGGTAGTTACAAATTTTTATTTTCATTTCCAGACAGTAATGACTAGATCTCACCTTCCTAACAAACATGAGTCCTGCAGGTAACATTTTCGCTGTGACGTTTGCATTTGACGTCATTCAATATATACGCTCAAAAACTCTTGCAGTGCCATTTCTTCAGATGCAAATTCTTTAACATTACTGAATGCTTTTTGAAAGTGTCAACAATCACGCAAATTGATCATGTCCTCGGATGATAAATCTGCATTGTCAACCGCAACTTCTTTTTCAGGTACTTTTCAACTCATTAAAAGTAAATTGAGTTTAAATTTCAGTTACCAAACTACTACCATCACAAGTAGAATATTCTGTATTGTTGTTACCAGAGTTAATTTTACTATAAATCCATTTTAATTTAATGTCAATTATAGTCATTGTGTTGTGGAACCCAAACTCATCTCAACATGGACTCAGCCACTGCTATATTAATAGGTGTGTGATAGCAGTAGTGGAGAAACAGACAGTAGCACTGCACGCATGTGCTTCTATTGATACTGTCAGCCCTCTGCCTTCGGGTAGAGGGCGCTCTCTGTTTCCGAGCAGAGAGCACAAACCCAGTTGTGGCTCCGCCGAAGGGTGGAGTCACGACTCGGTAATAATAGACAGACAGTTTTTGGCACAGCTATATGGCCGGGAATACCCACTATAAAATGACCATGTGTCACATCTGGCCTTGCGTGGGAAGGCTAGTAAATACTGTAGCACTGTGCGCATGACCGCAGTCGACTACCAAGGACTATACTGGATTCGTAAGCTCTGCTTACTGTACCCTCATCTTTGTAACCTTTTCTGTAAATACATCTTCCTTTAACCTACACCTCGTGTTCCGTATTATATTTCCGTGGACACACTTTTGGCTCCACATCATTTTGTTAATAAACATATATTTTTAGAATTAATTTTGATATCGTCTGTAGTGCTCGATATCTCTTTAATAGCGTAACACACCAGTCTTTTAATTTCGCTTTCAGATTCCAGTAAAGTATTTCAAAATCTCCTTTACATTTCTATATTAGTCTAGACCAGCTAGGTGTCCCAATTTGTAGACGATAGAAATTCCATCTTGAAATCATAGTTCAACAAAATCGTATCCCAGCGCTGTAGTCTGCAGTGTGAGTGGGAAAATATTTCTTAGAATCGAATATACTTAATAATGGGCGATGATCAATTTGAAATATGAGTTTTCTTCCCAATATTATCTTATGAAATTTCTTCACGGCAACACGTTAGCAATCGATTCCTTTTCAATTTGACTCTCGCATTTTCGTGTATTTGTCAAACTTCTTAAAATTTCTTTGAATTTATGATCTATTATGGCTGCTACTCCGTATTCTCTCGCGTCTGACGCTGCTGTTATCTGTCGCTGCGGGTCTTAATGTGTCTGCATTAAATCTGAAGTTAGTTTTTTAATTCCTTCAGAAGCTTTTTAATATTCCGCCGACCATTTCCATTTCGTAACCTTCTTAAGTAAATTATGCAGAGGTGCTCAAAATTTTTACATATTTGGCACATAAATATTTTAATGTTCTAACTCGAGAAACTATTTAAAGAATCATCAAATTTCTCCTAGGAGGCATTTTTTTTTATAATCATATCGCCCAAAACAAGGCATTTTACTTCCACTGTTTTGTAGAGGGTTACATAAGAGGAAAGCTATGAGAAAGAGTGACAGGATTTAGTGGGTGTCAGGAAGTGGGTAAAAGAAGGATGAGAATACTGATGAGTGGTGTGGACGGAGAAAGGAGTATGAGAGAGAGGATGCAGATTAGTGAGATAGGAGATGACTATTGACTTTACATTTAAATTCTTGGATATTGTAGCTGTTGAGGAAGCAAATAAATGGAAAGAAATTCCACAGGCGAGAAAAAGAAGCTGATGAAGTAGAATTTGCGTTTACATTTTATTGGTTTCACAGTAAAAGCATAAGAGAGAACATTCAGATTAGTGAGAGAGAAGATGACTATTGACTTTACATTTAAATTCTTGGAGATTATAGTGGTCTGGAAAGCAAGTAAATGGAAGGGAATTCCACAGGCGGGAAGTGCGAGAAAAGAATCTGTTAGAGTAGAATTTGCGTTTACAATTTATTGGTTTCACAGTAAAAGGGTGGGACCTAGTTGCTAATTTTGTGGCTCGAGTAGATTTATATATAGCGGGGCACCAATGAGCTAAGTTCATCGGAGCAGAAGCCGTGAAAGTATTCGTAGAAGGGAAACAGGGAAGCCACATTGCGCCGGTGAGAAAGTGACTGTAACTGAGTTGCCAAGTCGAGATCGATCACATAACAGCTCTTCCGTTGGATTTTGTCAAGGAAACCTAGGTGGATAGCAAGAACACCCAACCAGGAATTTCTTAAATGGTACTTGCTTTATCGAGATAGGGTCTTCTTCCTTTTTCGTTTGTTATGTGACTTAAATCATTGATCTTATCCATGAAGAAATGACACCCGTAATTATGCAGTCTTTGGAATACTTGTTGAATCGGTCGTACGGGCTGTGTTTTCGTCGCACTCTTATGTATGTCGTTTAACATAATAACCATCGTTTGCTAAAAGATAATTGGAGCTACTTTTGCACCAGAGAGTAATCTTTTAAACTTGTAGAGCTCTTTAGAAGGATGTGAGCAATGATGCGGTTTTGGAAAGGATGGAAATGAAAAAGAAATTAATACCGAGCATCAGGAAGAGACAGCTAAATTTCCTGGGACATGCAATGGGGAAGGAAAAGATACAGAGGAAAGCAGCGGGTAACATATTTGAAGGACCTGATCAAGTGGATGACGGAACGAGGATTAGGTGGTGTAACAGGAGAAAGCGTACTAAGAATCACCAGGGATAGGAAGATGTAGAAAGCCAAGATCGCCTACGTCCTGAAAGGACAGGGCATATAAAAGAAAAAGAAGAAAAATCTCTTTTTGTATATTAATAATCAAATACTTCTGACATTTTCCATCCACTTCAATTTGAAGTTATACTTCAAACAGAAGACTTGTTTTTTTTAAATTACAACCATTGATTTTGGCAAATATATACTCTGGGGTTGTAGTGAGTTTACATGTGGGAGAAGGATTTCATTGAAACAAGTTGACAATGCTCTACATAAATGAATCTTATTATTTACTTTCTAATATAAACCGCTGGCGTGACCCATTCTGAATAATATATTTGTTTAATTACTCTAGTTTTCTAATCTATCAAGATAGGTGTTAATAGAATCCAAAGCAGCAGAACGAATTTTTCTTTTAAACTTAAAAATTGTTATCACATTTTAAAAATTGTTATCACATTTTCTTTTAATTAAAATTTTAAAATTCATTTTGACTTTATACATTTTCTGAACACTTTTGAGAAAATATTAAGGAAATTATATTTTAGCTTACTCGGTGTTTCTTAGCTCTGATATTTATCTCTGATGAACAATTAATTTTTCTACGGAATGATTTAATGGTCCAATTCCACAGTTCAAATAATTCTAGGCAATCGACTCTTACTATTTTGAGTTGGTATTTTTTAATACGTAAACATCTGCTTTTTTTACTTTACCTACAAGAGCATTGATATATGTAATTTTCCCAATAAAAATGAATTCTTCCCGATATTCCACTTGCAACTTTGTCAGTTTTTTCAAGTTGGGGTTGCCTATTCAGTTCAACAATAATTGTAATATCGATATCAGTGTCTAATTGAGATCTCATTTCAGTTATTCATTCTTACTGTCACGATTTTTCTGTAATTTGAACTTTCCAGTTTCTTAGCTGGTAAAACTACTTTCAGTAGTAACTTCATTTTGCTTTTAGACTTGCAATCACTTCGTTTGTGACAGGTTTTGTCACAATTAAAATATTTCTTTGTTTATAATTGACAGTCATTGCTGAAATGAAGCATATTAGTATGGGTCAATTTTTTAAAAGTATTTTTACGTCGGATTTTTATTTTGTTCAGTTATCGTTTTTTACACTAGTTGAGCATGCGAGCAACGACGAGGTGTTGGAAAGAATGGCAACAAAAAAGAAATTACTACCGAGCATCAGGAAGAGACAACTCAAGTTCCTGGGACATGCAATAAGGAAGGAGAGCTTGGAGAACCTGATACTGACTGGCCAGATAGAAGGTAAAAGAGACAGAGGAAGGCAGCGGATAACATATTTGCAGGGCCTGATCAGAGGGATGACGGAACGGGGGTTGCGAGGTGTAACAGGAGCAAACATACTAAGAGCCACAAGGGATAGGAAAACGTGAAGAACCATGATCGCCTACGTTCTGAAAGGAGAGGGCACATAGAAGAAAAAGAAGAAGAAGAAGAAGAAGAAGAAGAAGAAGAAGAAGAATCGATATCAATATTTCGCTGTCATTTCTAACCCCAAGGGCCAACGCGTTTTATATAATTTCTCATATGCTTCGAATAACTCGAAGCGAACAAATATTCATTTTTAGCTGTATTCGAACAACGAGTATTCTGAGAGAAACTTAAATTTACAATTACCGCTGTATCGTGCCATAAATTGATAATTTTTGGCACTCTTCCGTAACAATTTGTATTGTTAATTTTGAATCCGGTTCAAGTTTTGTAATACAATTGGAAAGCGTATTTCTGCATCATTGCTTCATATTAAATAGTTAACGAAGATTATATAATTAAATCTGTCTGGTGATAGTTCTTTCTATTTGTATTTTTCACACTCACGGTTGACTTAATCGGCGTATGTGACAAAATTTTCACCTTCGTCTTTATTGTGCAGTATTAACAAAAGAACCATTCTATTTTCATCTAGAATTATCCACTTGGCAATAAATACTAAAACTAGTACGAAATACATCATTTAAAAAAAACAAAAAGGTAGCCTAATAATTATGGCCGGTAGTGTACCTTCTTTTCATCTGGCTATCCTAGACATCATACTCTAAAAATTACCGCGTACCTTCTGAAGTATAATAGAATTCTTCTTTGTTTCTGGGCCGGATTTAATTTTACTAACTGAGTCAGTGATTGAGTACGGTGAAAATGAAATTGAGGCATTGCCTATTCCCTGCTTTTCCAGGATTATCTTTATCTGTTCTTGATATTCAGTTTGTTCCCGTTGTATTTGTTCTTAATAATGTCTTCTGTAATTCTTGCTGTTGCTGATAATTATTCCATAGATTATTATACTTTCACAAGTAGTTATTTTCTTATTAATAGTATATAATATAACCTTGAAGTTTGTCAAATTCTGCGTCGCGTTATGAATTTATACGAATCCCACATAATTATTTCCGGTGAGGTTTTCGTGTGAATTCGAATAATCATCGCCACTGTTGTGTCTTCGTTTCATTGAATCAAGATAACACAACCAAAAAAAATTAATGTCACTTGAAGATGTAGTCTTGCTGAATTCTGTAGTCAGAAAATAAAGTTTGCTTTCGGATCGCTCTCACTAACTCCCTTTCTACTTTTAATATATCTTCCTGTCAGTATTTATGCTACTTGGACGAGCCCAAATTCTATTGTGGAAAAGGGTGTTCATCTCTACAACAATTCACTTTTTCTTTCAGTAAACCTTGTGTCATTTTCGCCTTGCTTTAGCTGAACTCATGAGAAAAATGAGGGAAGGTAGGGAAAATCAGTCGAGTACGTTATCATTGTTTCGACCGTTTCGATTTCAAACTCCCAGACGAAACCGAAAGGTTTAAACCCATGAGAACTTAATCAGGTGATATTCCCTACCTAAATATTAAAATGCTCTACATTTCAGATCATGATCTTTCTTCAAACATCATTAAGCACTTTCTAATACAACTGTTTACTGGTTTAATTTTAATCTAACTGTTGTGGATTCCGGGTGAAAAATCACACAAAATAATAAATAGCAAAAACAGACATGGAGATATAAAATGTAAGTTATATTGAACAAGATATACAAACTGGAACACGAGTTAGTTAATTCAGGAATACTATTAGTAGAAACAATTATATAGTCTTGAAGTGAAATAGTATGTCCGGTTAATGAATCTATATCCAACAACTCCAACTAAATCTGCACCAATTTACTGACTTACTAAGCAACTGCTTTAGGACTGCTTACAACTGCTGTTCTCTGTATACGCAGGATTGTATGTACATATCAAGCGAGTCCATTCTTGTATCTAATATATATATATATATATATATATATATTCGTTTTTACTACGCATATGAGTGCTCTCTTTAACTGACACATAAATATACCTCAACCAATCTTTCGACTAGGTGTCGCTTTTGTCTCCTCTATATATAACCATGAGTTGCGGATGTGGGATATGGTGCTTTGGATATCGGCTCGGAACGAAAAATCGGAGAGCAGGGTTTGAATTCCAGTTGAAGTCATTGTATTCACTTACGCGTAAATATCCCTGAGAAAGGTAATAATCCTACTCTTGTCCCTCCAACTATAGGTTAAATAAAAGAACAGATTATGTTCTTAGCCTTGATTGGCAACCAGTCTACCGCAGAAAACAACGGCAACCTACTGCAGGAGAATTTTCTACCCAGTAAATCATATATCTTTCGAGACATGATCACCCAAGCGTGTATCACGAACGGCAATTAACTTACTGACTGATATAAAACCCGCTAGGCAATTAAAGAGATTGATGGAGAGAAAAATCTAGCCCTTTCGGGTTCCAGTGTTTAAAGCTAATTAATTATTTAATAGTCATGAAACTTTGCTTGCATATTTTATTGGACTATTACAAGATTGAGATTATGATAATCAGATCAAAGCGAGGATGAAATCCGCTGTGTCAACGGCCGTCCATTTCAACTACGGGTTAAACAACCCCACTGACCAACGAATGGACAGGCGTAGTGAGTACCGCTACTCCTCTGAAGATATGGCCAATGGTGAAGGAGTAAGAAGGCCCTGGGTGTGGATTTGGATTAACATTGTTATCACTCCGAGATTAGCTTCCGCATAACCAAATATTTTAGAGGATTACCTGTACGTTAAAATATCTTAATAATGAGAGAGCCGTGTGTTCTGACACAGTAATAATCCATTCACTTCAGATGTGTCGTAATCAGTATTTACAAGCAGATGGGTGCATCGGGGTGGCCTTAACAACTCTGTAATAATATCGCATGGCCGTTCGAAATGAACTAACCAGTTTATTCACAAGTAAGTGAAAGCCGCTGACTCGCTTTAACGATAACATCGCCGTGGTCCATATGTGAAAAGCCAAAAATCAGTCTGGAAAATGTTGGTGATTGCGAACATTGCAGATGTGTTAGAACATCAATTAATTCCATTTTTAACCAAATTGCAAACGAAGAGAGAACGAATCTTTGCTCGAAGCTTTTTCACAGTGTACCGCCATTTTGAAAGTTCTCTTGTGCTGAGAAAAGGTTCAGTGAAATAATCACTGATTAAGACAAGATGAGACGAGGCTAAAATTTCCGTTTGTGATCTTGCGTCGAAAAATAGCGCCGTGTTTTCCTCCCTAATGAATTGAATTGCACTGTTTTATTTTGGATATCTCTAGACGAAAAATGAAACCCTGAATGGCAGGAAATATACTTTACTTATGAGAATAAATGAAGCCGGACAGCTATATTATTACGGACACTTAAATATTTTGATCTTTATGCATTAACCTATGAAGATGAATTTGGCTTAACGGTAGTGGCTTGGAAAGAGAAACTGGATAGACGAGTTCGAATTCTAACCGACTCTGGCTGTATTCATTTTCTTGCAAATACTCTTAGAAAGGGTATAAATCTATCACTTCTACTCCAGTTATGGGTTAAATAAGGTAGACTAAGCTTTTAGTTGAAAAACAGTCTAGTAGAAGAATAACTCTGAATTCAAAAGCGTACGTAGCCCTGGTGTTGCATATAATATGCAGCTAGCAGGTGCACCTATCGGATTTTCCGTAGATATATCACCGCCAGGGTCAGAAAAATTGCTGAGCTACGTGTTTTATTAGGTGTAACTATTTGATTTATTACACTGGGGAACAGTTCCGAAAAAAATGTCAGTTCTTTTGTATTTTACAATTGTTTTTACTTTATATCTACTGTTCTATTATAGTTTTTTGTCACAAAAACATAAAATAACGCCTTCTACAAATCATGGTCATCAGCAAAAAGGGCAGCCAAATATGCCAAATACAGGTTGGGGATACTAAAATCAAGCAGGTACAAAAATTTAAATACCTGGGAAGTGCTATAACAGAAAATGGAAAGTGCAACACAGAGATCCGAAGGCAAATTGGCATTGGGAAAGGAAGCATTCTAGAAGTTGAGTAAAGTATTAAGAAACAGAACAATTTCGCTAGAAACAAAGAAGAGATTACTGGATTGCTATGTGATGTCGGTTCTTCAATATGGCAGTGAATGTTGGACAATATCATAAAAAATGAAGGAAAAACTTGAAGCAACTGAAATGTGATTCAACAAAAGGATGCTCCGAATATCATGGATCGAGCATATGAGCAATGATGAGGTTGGGAAATGATGGAAACGAAAAAAAAAAAAGAATACTGAGCACCAGGAAGCGTCAGCTGAAATTCCTGGGACATGCAATGAGGAAAGAAGGCTTGGTGAACCTGACATTAACAGGCCAGGTAGAGAGATAAAAAAACAGGGGAAAGCAGCGGATAACTTATTTGACGGACCTAATCAGTTAGATGATGGAACGAGGATTGCATGGTGTAACAGGAGAAAACGTGCTAAGAGCCACCAGGGATAGGGAGACGTGGAAAGCCATGAATACCTACGTTCTGAAAGGACACGGCACATAGAAAAAGAAGAATACTGTCAGACATCTTTCTTCTTCTTTCACCAATGCAATTTATGTACCCATATACATTTTATATAATCATATCGCCCCAATAAGGCATTTTACTGCCACTTTTTTGCAGGGGAGGTTACATAGGAGAAAATTTATGAGAAAGAGGGACAGGTTTTAGCGGGTGTCAGAAAATGGGTAAGAGAAGGATGAGAATACTGATGAGAGTGGAGTGGACAGAAAAAGGAACATGAGAGAGGATGCAGGTTAGTGGGATAGGAGATGACTATTGACTTTACATTTAAATTCTTGGAGATTCTATCTATCTATCTATCTATCTATCTATCTATCAAGCAAGGCATTTTACTGTCACTGTTTTGCAGGGGATTACATAGGAGGAAAGTTATGAGAAAGAATGAGAGAGAGGATGCAGGTTAGTGAGATAAGAGATGGTATTGACTTTGCATCTAAATTCTTGGAGATAGTAGCTGTCGGGCTATCTATCCTTTTTTTTATAATCATATCGCCCCAAACAAGGCATTTACACTGCCACTGTTTTAAAGGAGTTTACATAGAAGAAAAGTTATGAGAAAGAGTGACAGGTTATAGGTGAGAGTGGATTGGACGGAGAAAGGTGCATGAGAGAGAAGATGCAGGTTAGTGAGATAGGTGATGACTATTGACTTTACATCTAAATTCTTGGAGATTGTAGTTGTCGGGGAAGCAAGTAAACTGAAGAGAATTCCACAGATGGAAAGTGCGTGAAAAGAAGCTGATGAAGTAGAATTTGCGTTTACATTTTATTTGTTTCACAGTAAAAGGGTGGGACTTAGTTGCTAATCTTGTCGCTCGAGTAAATTCATATATGGAAGATATAAAGACCAGGTCGTTTAATCACAAGTATACATTCAAAAAAGAAAACCTAAAAAACTGTACAAAAGTGGCTAGGCACGTATGGAATTTGAAATCAAAATATGGAAAAATACCAGACATAACGTGGATTATAGTGAAAATAGCCAATCCTTACAACAGTGGCAAAATATGTAGACTGTGCCAGGAAGAAAATGTAGAGATTCCCAAACATAAATGATATTTTTTTAATAAAAGAACGGAAATTATGACTAAGTGTATCCATACCAAAAAATACTTATTAGTTTCATACAATCATAGATGAAAACGTTATAATTTCTTGAAAATTTAAAAATCGCAAGTTCAAATATTCCCTTCCACGTGAGAGTTTAAAAAAACCATTACATGAGCGTTCATTCAGAAAACGGTAAAATCAGTTATTGAATTCGCCTGAACATGCCATTCATGGTAGAAACCTAGGTCGCATAATAACTCGTTTACAAAAGGAAATACTCAAAAGTTCTACAATATAATTGTATTGAACACTTTTTAATACAAATGTGCACTGGTCTAATTTTATTATGACAAAAAACTATGTAATTAAGCTATCAACATATATATATAGTGTATCGAGGCAGCAGATTATTTTCTAAACATATATTGTTATATATAACAGACAAGCAAAGCCTATTACGTTTAATCATAAGCCGTTCTAAACATCGTATTTTGGCTTTAATTTCAGGTGAAAATAAAGACAAAAATTCTCCATCATTTGGATATTTTTTTATGTTGGTTCTAAGCTTTCGGCTCACATGAGCCATCTTCAGAGAAATTACAAAGACTTTAACATAAAACATCCACCATCAAAGATGATTTTATCTTGTGTTGACATAAAACTTTGCTAAGTAAAGATAACAGTTACCAAATAGACAACGCAGTTCTTAAATTTGTAATGCAGTTCTATGACGTCACACCGCATGAGAGCTCAGATATTAGAGGCCAAGTACATTAACTCAAAACAACCCACACTTAAGAAAATCACGTTTAAATCTGGTCATTGCATTTAAATATATGGTTCTGTTAACATTTTGAGTTCTGTATATGTACAAAGTTTTTCTCTTTAAGTGAGCAGATTCATGTCGACTTCGAAGTTTCGTGAGGATATCGTTAAGATGTTCTCACTTGTTAGAACTGTTAAAATGTAAAGCTAAATAGCTCCGAGGTGCGAGAACATCATAAAGTTATCCTCACGAAACTGTCGGCATGAATCTGCTCTGTTAAAGGACTATCTCTTTGTGTACATATATATATATTCAAAATAATCCAGAAAAGACACGTAAGTGTCTGGATGGGATTCTTTTGAATATTAAATGTTGTTTCATTTGAATCCAACGAGTACAAGATTTGCTGCGAAATACATATTACCCATGAATTTTTTCTAGCGTACACATATATATATATATATATATATATATATATATATATATATAGTCATTTGCAGATAGATCTGTTACGCTGTATCACAGATCATCAGTACGGTTAGACTCCGATTGCTTTTTAACCCAGGATTGAAACCCGACCGAATTGTCGTCAGTCGGCGATTCTACCGTTGAGCTATGGGCTGTCGGTAGAAGGATGTATAAGTTTTAGCATGTATATTATCATTATACACGCCCAATAGCTGAGAGTGTTCTAATTTATTGCTGAATGAACATATATGTTTAGTTTAGGAATCAAAATACAAACTTGTTGCCAATTTGTGTTATCGTTTCTTAATTGCTGGCAAATTTTGACATGCATAGATATTCTGAAAGGTGACGGCGAATATTTTAAAAATATTCTTGTGTGGGCTGTGAATTCAAATCTATTTTTTACCATAAAAGTAATAACGGATGAAAAGAGAATGTTCCTTACATTGCATTCTTGTTTGTTTTTGTGAAACAATTTTACTAAAATTCCGATCATCAGTTATTACATTTTATAAGTATTACATTCTGAATAATGTATTACATATTCTTTCTTTTTTATTCTCTTCTATCTATCTATCTATCTATCTATCTATCTATCTATCTATCTATCTATCTATCATTGTTGATATCTATCTATCTATCTATCTATCTTTGTTGATCTATCTATCTATCTATCTATCTATCTATCTATCTATCTTTGTTGATATCTATCTATCTATCTATCTATATCTATCTATCTATCTATCTATCTATCTATCTATCTATCTATCTATATATATATGTAGATATATAAGTCGAGAGAGAATAGGCATGTGCTTGAAAATTACAAAGGAATCACGATGTCGTGATGTCGATATTAAACATGGTTTCCACCCAAAGAGCCTATAATTTTCTTATTGTCATATAATATCCTAAATATAATATTTTTTGATTCTCGTTATTCGCGAACATGCTTGCCTATTGACTTGACTAGGGATAAAAATATAAAGTATTAATGACCTTTAGCGCGTATATTTATTGGCAAGGAGGGCGTAATAATTTTTCTGCATAGATTTTACGAGAATTTCCCCCACCCTGAGTAACTTTTGTACCTTTCGAAAAAAAAAAAATGGAAATAACGAGTCCTGTATCAGGAAGCTATTTAAAAAATGATTTATTCAAACGTTAATTTCACCTCTCAGGTTGTTCTGCTTTCGAACTCACCTCAGTACATTGCATAGTGATGAAATATACTAACAGGTAATTTTAAACAAGAGATCAAAACGAGGTAAGAGTCTTAGAATTTCAAAAACATTGCTTCGGACTGCAGTCAAGTGTTACTATATTAATTGGAATTAATGATAAAATATCTTGGCTATTTTTGTTTTATTTGGTCTTGTGGTATCTTAAGTATTCTTGGTAAGAGGATAAGTTTATAATTAATTTTTTACCTATTATTGATTGATTCTATGTGCATATGCCTGTATGGTTACGGCTATATCACGTAGAAACAAGGATTCTTATTGGCTAGTAAATAAAATTATAAGCTAATCAAAATAATGATGAGTTTCGATACAGTCAATGATATTATATCTCTACTATTCAATAATTAGCCACAGCTAACCGGAATTTTTTCATTTCACTCCTAAAGCGCGACATCTTTGATTCTTAGGAGATTTGTTTTTAATTATTTCACCCCAAGCAAGGCATTCCACTGCCACTATTGCGCTTGGGGCTACATAGGGGAAGGTAAATAGAAAGAGTGGTTAGATATAGGAAATGTCAAAAGCGGGGTGATAGATAGTTTGGAAGATGGGAAGAGTGTTTGAAAGAATGGAGGCGAGTTAGTGTGTTAGGAAGTGTCTATTGACCTTACATTTAAACTCCTGGAGATTGTAGCCATCGGGGAAGCAGTCATGTGGAAGGGATTTCCACAGTCGGGAAGTGCGAGAAAAGAAACTGTTGGAGTAGAAGTTACGGTTGCATTTTATCGGTTTCGCTGTAAAAGGGTGGGATCTAGTTGCTAATCTAGTATCTCGTGCAAATTCGAACCTAGAGGGCACCAGTGATCTACGTTCATCGGAGCAGAAGCCGTGAAAGTATTTATAGAAGAGACACAGGTAAGCCACGTCGCGCCGGTGAGAGAGAGACTGCAGGCGGTCTGCTAAGTCAGTATCGATCACATTACAGACCCTCCGCTGTACCTTGTCGAGAAGCCCAAGGAGAATAGCAGGGGCACCCGACCAGATATGGCAACAGTATTCAATGCACGGGCGGATGATAGATTTATAAATGTGCAGGATAGATTCAGACGGAAAAAACTTCCGGGCCCTACACTGAGAACCGACTTTCATAGCAGCGGATTTAGCAATGTATTCGATATAGTCATTCCACTTGAGGTCCGCTGAAAGTGTGAGACCAAGGAGGCTTAGTGTTTTAATCTCTGGGAGGCAAGCCTAGTCCATGCTAATAGGAGGTAGGTGCGATTGTTTAGGTTATAAATTTTCTCTTTCTTGATTATTATGTCATGTTCAATGTTATTTAAGTTTCTTTTGATAAACCAGCAATAGTCAGGCAATATTCATTTGTCCCACCATCTCTAGCAGCGCAACAAATACCTAAAATTGAAAGAAAAGGGGGAAAATGAGAAAAAAAATCTAAATATTATTAAAAGAACAAATCCTTAATACACCCTGCATGTAACATATATTCACGTATACAGACGCATCGCTGCGAATGCCAACACAAACGATACAGATAAAAGCTTACAACAATGAGTGCATTAAAATGAAAAATCGAGAAAATATAAGCAGACAATTGAGGATATCCACTTAAAAGTGGAGAGACGGGACTGTCTATGAAACTTTGGAGTCAGAATGCCTGAAGGTAACATCAATCACCTAAGTAAAACACTTTTACTACTAATAATGTTATATAGTATTAAGTTGTAATAATGCTTAGTGCCAAGATTGCTGGTTTTTAAGTGATTTACTGATAAAAAGATAATTCGGCGAGCAGGTGTTTTGCCTTTAAGTGCTCAATATCGAGATAGAGATAAAGCGTTAATAGAATTAACGTGAAGTTTGTCACTTAACTGAACAATGTCATTCCCACTTTGAAGCTTTAGGAGGGCAATAAAATGATAATAGGATTCGGACGATCAGTTTTTTAATTTGGCTCATTGAACTAATTGTTCGGTAGAGTTCGCACTCTTTTGCAGCTGGCTTCTTAGCGGTGAAAAACCATCATTATTAATTAACTTATGAGATATTGTTCTTTCAATGTCGAAACAAAATTTACAATTTTATAGTAGTTTGTAGTTCGTACATGTTCTAAAGTAATAATTATATATATAGTCATCCGCAGACAGATCTGTATCACAGCTCATCAGTACGGTTAGACACCGATTGCCTTAAACTCAGGATTGAAATCCGACCGAATTGGCTTCAGTCGGCGATTCTACCTCTGGGCTATGGGCGTTCGGTAGAAGAAAGCAGACTTTTAGCATGTATATTGTCATCACACACGCCCAATAGCCAGAGTGCTCTAATTCATTAGTGAATGAGCGATGCGTGCATACGAGAGTAGCTACTGTTTTTCAAAGTCTACCATTCTTCCAGAGTGCTCAGTCAGGGTGTGAGAACGTGTGAGTATATATATACTAATAAAATGGGGGAAGAAACTAAAAATTCTTTTATAAAATAAAAAAAATATTATATTCAAGAATTTTTAAAAACTGGTTTCTTCCTTTCAACACCCCTTCCTCACCCCCTTTTGACCATGATGCTACTTTTTGCAGGTGGGCAGTTATCATATTTTGGAGAGCCAAGATAGAGACCAAGTAAATTCCAGTGGAATTTTTTTATTTTTATGTCAGACTTGTTCTTTGGATAAGGAGAAAATATTTCTGTACTGAAATAAGTTAATGATATATATGTGTGTGTATGTATATATATATATGTATGTATAGTTATGTGTTATACAGCATTGAACAATGTATCATTCACATCTGATAAATATTTATATATTGGTGCGTATACAGCCATTATTTTTTTTCTCCTTATCTCTCTGTCTCTGTCTGTCTGTATGTCTGGCTGTCTGTCTGTCTGGCTGTCTATATGTCTCTCCCTCTCTCTCTCTCTATATATATATATTTTTTTTTATTTCTGTATATATATATCTGTATTTTTCGTTTTTTTTTCCCCCCTTTTTGGAGTTCATGCTTCATTTGGGAGGAAAAATTTTTTATTTATTCTGTTATGCGAAGCTACACTGGCCAAGGTATCAGCAGCCATTAGTCCCCCCCCCCCCCACGCCATGTTCTGTTCTTTGAATGAGAATTCACCAAGCAGGTTAACTTGATGTTGATTTTTGGGAAAAGCAAGAATTGAAGAATGAAACTTTAATTCAAATTTCCTGTGTTAAACTGTGAGGTATTTTTCGTTTATTTTTTTATTTATTTATTCGTTTTTGCCCAATATTTTTGCTTAATTTTAGAACTTTTCATGTCTAACTGTACGTTTGATTTTATTTTTAGAAGAAATTTTTGACTGGACTTTAACTAAGTTAAAACTTAATAAGTCACATTTTTTTTTTGTTCTCAATTGGAGTAGATACTTAACTATCGCCCGGTTCACACCCCACCCACGTCTATTGAACAGGTGAAGAGGCTCATCCCTTGTTTCCTGTTTAGGATGCGGTTTCCGGTTTTTCTCCTTTCTAATCTTACTGTTTTTTTGGTTTTTTTTTTCAATTGGAGTAGATAGATTAAACTATCGCCCGGTTCACACTCCACCCACGTCTATTGAACAGGTGAAGAGGCTTATCCCTTGTTTCCTGTTTAGGATGCGGTTTCCGCTTTTTCTTTTCTAATCTTCTCACTGTTTTTTCAATTGGAGTAGATAGACTAAACTATCGCCCGGTTCACACTCCACCCACGTCTATTGAACAGGTGAAGAGGCTTATCCCTTGTTTCCTGTTTAGGATGCGGTTTCCGGTTTTTCTTTTCTAATCTTCTCACTGTTTTTTCAATTGGAGTAGATAGACTAAACTATCGCCCGGTTCACACTCCACCCACGTCTATTGAACAGGTGAAGAGGCTTATCCCTTGTTTCCTGTTTAGGATGTGGTTTCCGGTTTTTCTTTTCTAATCTTCTCACTGTTTTTTCAATTGGAGTAGATAGACTAAACTATCGCCCGGTTCACACTCCACCCACGTCTATTGAACAGGTGAAGAGGCTTATCCCTTGTCTCCTGTTTAGGATGCGGTTTCCGGTTTTTCTCTTTTCTAATCTTCTCACTCTTATGTAGCCCCCTGCACATCAGTGGCGTTACCGCCTTGCTTGGGGTGATATGATTAAAAAAAAAAATATATATATATAAAGAGGAAAAAGGAACACGAAAAACACTAAAAAATCTCTTGAAATCCTACCTTAAAGCATATTCAAAAAATCTCTTGATAAGTACAGCCCACACAGTAAGAAAAACTGTGTTCATGTAACACTAGTGATGTTATAGGATTTTGAAAAACAAATCATGAAATGTAACCATAGCAACACACCACTACCTGCCTTATGTCTTCCCCCAGACTTGGCAGGTAGTGTGACAATAGCGGAAATCGAAATATGATAACAACAACAACAACAACAACAACAACAACAACAACAACAATGAATAATAGAAACAAAATTTATCGATATCTACACCTTTAATTTCCTTCTTTAATTTTTCTCTCTTAGTTTGTAAGCTTTCTTTTCCTAAGTAAAACTTTCTGGAGTCTCCATTATTTAAAATAGGCGCAGAAAAAAGAACGTGTGGATGACGGAAAAGATTCTAGAAATGATGCAAAGGAGGCAGAAAATGACATCAAGACATGGAATGGAGTACAGGGAACTACACAAGAAAATGTAGACAGGCTAAAGAGAAATGGCTCAATGACAAATGTGCAGAAGTAGAGAGATTGAGCAGGAATAATAAAGTAGACATGCATAAGGAAATAAAAAACTGACAGGACAAAATCTTACTCTTCAACAGGATGTATAAAATGCAAGGATGGAACAATCATATTAGAAAAAAAGGAAATACTGCAACGTTGGGAAGAATATATAAAATATTTTTTCCACGACAAGTGAGAGCAACCAATAATACGCAATGATGAGGACAGACCGGAAGTTTTAAAGTCTGAAGTGGAATCTGCACTAGCCAAACTGAATAGAAACAAAGCAGTTGGACCAGAGGGCACAGTCCTAGAGCTGCTGATAGCCTTGAAAGAATTTTGTATAGAAAAAATTACTGATATAATGAAATTATTAATAGCGGTGTAATACAAGATGACCTCAGCAAGTCAATCTTCATAACACCGCTAGGAAGCCAGCTGCAAACGAGTGCGAACTCTACCGAACAATGATTTTCATGAGCCATATTACAAAACTGATCGTCCGAATCCTGATGAACAGAGCGAGAAGCAGAATCAGACCAGAGATAGGACAAGAACAGTGCGGGTTCGTCAATGACACTGGAACAAGGAACGCCATTTTTATGTTTAAGAAGCTCTCTGAAAGTGCAATACAAATGAAGAAGGAATTGTACACATGTTTTATCGATTATGAAAAGATATTTGACAAAGTACGACACAAAGAATTGATGGAGATATTCAGCAGCCTCGAATAAGACATAATCAATCAAGAATCTATACTGGCAGCAAACCTCCTGCATAAGGACAGGTAACGGATTCAGCAGATATACAAAGATAGAAAGGGGCGTAAGAAAAGGATGTCTCTTTCACTGAATCTATTCAGCTTGTTCAGCGAGATGATTCTGAGGATCTTAGATGTTATACCAGTATTTGTCATTGGAGGCCACAATTTGAACAACATAAGGGGCGCAGATGATACAGTGTTGATAGCAGACGCAGAAAGGAAACTACAGAAAGTAGCTGAAGAGAGTGACAAGAAAAGACAACAAATAAACTGCGAGCATGGTCATCAGCAAAAAGAGCAGCCGAATGTGACTAATACTGCTGGGGGTTCTATCTAAACTTATTTATAAGTGGAACTTATTCTGTGTGTGTGTCTGTGTGTGTCCGTTACCTATAGACTCCAAAACGGCTGAACCGATTTTCTTGAAAATTTACGCAAGTTTACTATAAGCGTTTGCAAGTGTTCTTAGCTAGGTTTTGTGTCGAGGTACCCCCCGATAAATATCGAAAATCGATAATCGAAAACATCGGGTTATTGAAGGAGTGGTCCGATTTTAATCAAATTTGATACACTCATAGACAAAGACATAAGATACGATATTCAGAAGTTTCAAGGTTGCAGTTCTTACAATAGGGCAGAAAATTGATAATATATGTATATAAAAGGCAAGATGTTTGTGTGTGTGTTTGTTAATCTGTCTCTATGACTTTTATACAAATCTACAATTTTTATCCAATTCTCACCAAACTTCACACAAATATTCTTTAGGCTGTGTCTGAGCTTCAGGACCATGGATTAGTTTTAAAGCTTTTATTACATCCGAGCAACGCCGGGATATACTGCTAGTAGTAAAATAAAGCAGGTTTAAAAATTTAAATACATGGAATATGTGACACAGAGTTTCGAAGGCGAATCGGTATTCCAGAGGTTCGGTGGAGAATTAAGAGACAGGATATTTCGGTAGAAACAAAGAAAAGTGTACTGGATTTCTAGGTTATGTCGGTTCTTTAATATGGCAGTGAATGCTGGAGAGCATCACCAAAGATGAAAGAAAAGCTTCAAACCTTTTAAATGTGGTTCTGCAGAAGAATGCTGTGGATACCATGAATTGAGCATGAAGTTTCGGAAAGGATGGAAAAAAAGAGATGAATACAGAGCATCAGGAAGAGACAGCCAAAGACAGGCCAAAACAGGGGAATGAGACAAGGGAAAGCAGCGGATAACATATTTGAAGAGCCTAATCAGGTAGATGACAGAACGAGGGTAGTGTAGTGTAATAGGAGAAAGCGTACAAAGAGCCACCAGAGACAGGAAGACGTAGAAGCACATGATCGCTTACGTCGTATAAAGACGATTCAAATAGATAAAAAAGTAGAATGCTCAGGTGTTACATATGCAATAATTATAAGGATAAACGACAGAGCAGAGACTAGGAGATACTGTAAAGAGAAAAACATCTTGAATAGAGCAAAATGTCGCAGACAGATGTCGATAGCCGTGATTGCATAAAGCATGAAGGGCTGCAACCCATATGGAAGAAAATTGGCTTTGATGGTCAATGTTTTTCTGAACTTCAAAATTAAGTATCTGCTCTCGGACTACATTTGATTGTTTCAGTGTTTCGTTCAAAGCAGCTCGCCAGTCTCCTTTGACAAAAACTTTAAATCGAGCAAAATGTCTCAGGAATATGTCGAGAGCCATGAACTGCCACATCATGAAGGAATGCAACTAACATGGGACAAATTTCAGTCGTTCGTTCAGAGCAGCTTGCCAATCTTTTTGAGAAAAACTTTGAAACGAGCAAAACGTCGCACGAAGATCTCGAAGGCTATGATCGCCCAGATCATGAAGGAACGCAACCCATGAGAGAGAAATTTGGCTTTGACGGTCAGAGTTTTTCTGAAGATCCTAGTTTAGTGTCTACTCTTCGAACACAGGATTTTCTCAGTGGTTCGTTCTGAGCAGCTTGCCGATCTTCTTCGACAAAAACTTTGAATTGAGCAAATAGTCAAAGGAAGATGTCGAGAGCCATGATCGCCCAGATCATGAAGGAACGCAACACATATAGGAGAAAATTGGTTTTGACGGTCAGTGTTTTTTTTAACTTCAAATATAGTATCTACTCATTGAACACATTTGCTTGACTCAGTGTTTCGTTCTGAGCAACTTGCCAATCTTCTTTGACAAAAAATTTGAATAGAGCAAAATGTCACAGGAAGATGTCGAGAGCCATAATCTCTCAGACCCTGAAGGGACGGAACCCATATGAGATAAAATTGGCTTTGACGGCCATAGTTTTTCCGAACTTCAAAATTTTGTATCTACTCTTTGAGCACATTTGAATGTTTCAGTGGTTCTTTGTGATTAGCTGGACAAAAACACTGAATCGAGCAAAAAGTCGCAGGAAAATGTCGAGAGCCATTATCACCCAGATCATGAAGGAACGCTTCCCATATGAAAGAAAGTTGGCTTTGACGAGCAGTGTTTTTCTGAATTTCCAAATTTAGTATCTACTCTTCGAGTACATTGATTGTCTCAGTGGTTTATTCTACACAGCGGGTTAATATTGTTTGACATAAACTTTGAATAGAGCAAAAAGCAAAGATATCGAGAGCCATGATCGCCCAGATCATTAAGGAACGCAACCCATATAGGAGAAAGTTTGCTTTGACGGTGAGTGTTTTTCTGAAGTTCCAAATTTAGTATCTACTTTTCGAACACATTTGTTTGTGTCAGTGGTTCTTTCTGAGCAGCTTGCCAATTTTCTTTGACGAAACATTTGAATCAGACAAAAAGTCGCAGAAAAATGTCGAGAGCCATTATCGCTCAGATCATTAAGGAACGCAGTTCATGTGGGAGAAAGTTCGAGTCGACGGTCTGTGTTTTTCTGAACCTCCAAATGTAGTATCTACTCTTCGAACACATTTGATTGTGTCAGTGGTTCGTTCTGAGCAGCTGGCCAATCTTATTGGGCACAAAGTCATGGAAACACAATGCTACTCTTCCCTCACCGACACAGAGCCATATCACACCGTCACTCTTGTCAAGCTTTCGTCAGACATTACATGGCTTTTCACTTGCTAAATCATCGATACAGGGTTTCACGTCAAGCTAATATAGATGAAAGTGAACATAGCAAAAGAAATAACATCTGCCGCAATATCTTCCATAAACAACCATCAGCTCATGGCCAGACTCTACTTCTCTTGATCCGATGTAGAACAATGTTGTGCGGAAGTTGTCGGCATGTGTCGAACAATAAGAAATTGTCTCAAAAGATTTTGTACTATAGAGTCGTGTTGAGTGGATCTGTGGCAGATATTCTTAAGCCGTGTAAATCAGAGTAAAATTTACAAAGATTCTTTGTACGTACAAAACACGCAATTCTTTAAGAGAAATTCTAAAGTTTTCTATTTGGGGAAGTCCAATAAAGAACTTCAAATGATATTTTGGTAACACACACACACACACACACACACACACACACACACACACACACATATATATATATATATATACGTATATTTTATAGAATTTGTGTATGTAGGGAGCAATTTTTTTAAAAAACATGTCTGATGAAATAAATTGCAAACATTACGTT
>JBBBDQ010001926.1:4192500-4331613 GCA_037127315.1 Ascarosepion bandense
AGTGGATCGAAAATGCAGAGTTGGTCTGCGAACTCTGTGCTATGGACAAAGTTGAGCGGATTCTTCCATTACGCCTCCGAGGCGGTGCTCTTGCCGTATACAGGCAGCTCAGCAAGGAACAGAAAGCGGATGCGGAGCAAATTAAACGGGCCCTCATGACCGCGTATGCGACAGATGCATTTGATGCATACGATCAATTTGTTACTCGGCAACTTCGCTCGGGAGAAACAGTGGACGAGTTTCTGGCCGAACTACATCGTTTAGCTCGGCTGGTTGAGGGATCGTTGCCCGAACGATGGATGATATGTGCGTTTGTTTCGGGGTTGCCACAATATGTTAGACAGCTTCTTCGTGCCTCGTCCAGAATGGAGACCATGACATTGGAGCAGCTTTTGACTCGAGCACGGGCTATCATGACCGACAACGGAAGCTGTAAGGAATCGGTCGCTGCATCCACTGGCAAAACACATTCGAATTCAGAGTTGCTCCCTGATAACTCGCGCAGTGAGACCTTTTTTTGCTACAAGTGTTCTGGACCCAACCACATGGCGAAGGATTGTATGCAGGGACGCCAAGTGAGGTCGGACGGTCGAGTGCGGAAGTCTCACCGTGAAACCCGATGCTTCAGATGCCATAAACTTGGACATACATCATCAAGATGCCAGGGAAACGCCCAAGGGGGGGAGACGTCAGCGCCAGTCTCCTCCCTGAGCAAGTGAGAATCAAGAAATTGCCCGCCGTAAAAGTGCTCGTGGATGGGCGAGAGTGCACAGCTCTGGTGGATTCCGGCTGCTCACAGACGCTGGTGAGCAAAGCTGTGTGTCGCCATTGGAGACAGAAGGAAGTAGGAGTACTGACGGCCGACGGGAAGACTTTGAAGTGCCGGGGGCACGGCAGAATAAAATTGGAAGTTGAACAGTCTCAGCCCATGAACATTGAGGTCCTGGTCGTGGATGGACAATTGTTGGGTTTTGACCTGCTTATTGGCATCGACGCGATCAAACAGCTAGGAGGTGTTCGCCTGACGGAATCTGGTGAGGCATACTTTGGAAACCTGGATGGATGTGCCGCCATTTCTATCGATGAGCCCGATTTCAGTGTGACATTCGATGAAAGGCAAAGAGCGTGGACTGCAACATGGAAATGGGCAAGTGGTCGCTCGCCCGGCGAGCTGACAAATAACGTGCAAGAGTACACTGTGCCAGACCATGCCCGGGATGCGTACGAGAAAGAACTCTTGCTATGGCAACGTAACGGATGGTTGCTGCCATATCCCGAGGAGGAACTTGGTCCACCCAAGGGTCTAATTCCCTTGATGGCAGTCGTGCAGGAACATAAGCAAAAGGTCCGGCCGGTACTCGACTACCGAGAATTGAACGGATTTGTAGAAGCATTCACTGCCGATGCCGAAGTGTGCGCACAAAAGCTCAGAGAATGGCGACAGCAAGGAGTTGATGTGTCGCTCTTGGATCTGCGACATGCCTATCTACAAATTCACATTGACAAGAAGCTGTGGCCATTCCAAACAGTTATTTTCAAGGGCAAGCGGTTCTGCCTTACACGATTGGGGTTTGGACTAAATGTGGCACCACTCATCATGAAATCTGTCGTCGACGCTATAATGTCCCAAGATCGTGTGGTCAAAAGTGCCACGTCGGCTTACGTTGACGACATTTTTATCAATGAGAGCCTGATTTCTGCATCGCGCGTTCGACAGCACCTCTCAGATTACGGCCTAGTCTGTAAAGACCCAAAACGGCTACGAGACGGAACTAGGGTCCTCGGTCTGCAGGTGTGGGGAGAGAACGGTACTCTCCGATGGAAGCGGAGTGGACAGATCCCGGAAATTCCCGACGTGGTGACTCGTCGACGTGTGTTTTCCATTTGTGGGAAACTCGTGGGCCACTTCCCCGTGTGTGGCTGGCTAAGGGTGGCGACTGCATTCATCAAGCGCCGAGCAAGTGCGGTAACCAAGAGATGGGACGAGGAAATCAGAAATGCCAATCTGCTTCGTATGCTGGAAGAGACGATGACCAGAGTGTGTGAAATGGACCCTGTTGGAGGAGACTGGTGCATGAATGGCAACGAGATGAAGGTCTGGGTGGATGCAAGTTCTGTGGCCACAGGAGTGGCGTTAGAGGCGAATGGAAGCATCGTTGAGGATGCTTGTTGGTTGCGCCCGACCAATGATGCCAGGCATATCAATCTGGCTGAATTAGATGCAGCAGTCAAAGGCATCAACCTGGCCCTTCAATGGCAGGCTACAGTGTTGCATCTGGTCACCGATTCAGCATGCGTACATCGGTGGATATCCGACACCTTGACTGGGAAGGCACGTGTGAACACTAAGGCGGCTGGTGAAATGCTAGTGAGACGACGCTTAGGAACACTGCGGGCATTAATGGAAGAATATAAATTGACCATGGATGTCACGCTGGTGAAATCCTGTCAAAATCGCGCAGATTGCCTCACCAGAGTGCCACGCAAGTGGTTGAATCTACATAAGGAGGGAAAAGAGCCAGTCCCGGAGAGTTGCGCTGCAATGAGGTGCCGACTGAATAAAAGTCAGGTGGTTGACGTCCACCGAGAAAGTGGACATGCGGGCGTGAAACGAACCCTATACTTCGCCAGACTTATCGACCCACTAGTGTCGAAGGAAATCGTGCGATCGGTTATCAAAGCCTGTGAAGCCTGCCAGTCTATAGATCCGGCGCCAGTTCATTGGAAAAAGGGAAAATTGAGCGTGGAAAACAACTGGAGTAGAGTAGCAATGGACATAACCCATTACAATGGCGTGCATTTTTTAACGCTCATTGATTGCGGTCCCTCCAGGTTTGCAATTTGGCGGACATTGCGTCGACAAGATGCACATAGTGTCCTTCACCAGTTGAAGATGATTTTCTTTGAACGGGGCCCACCAACCGAGATATTGACTGACAATGACCCTGCGTTCACTTGCAGACACTTTAAAGAGTTTGCAAACAGCTGGGGTGTGCAGTTAAGATTCCGATGCGCATATTCACCGGCTGGTAATGGAATTGTGGAGCGCAGCCACAGGAGCATTAAGACCATCGCAGCAAGGAAGGGTTGTTCCGCGTTGGAGGCCGTTTATTGGTATAATGTCACGCCAAAGGACGATGTCTCACCTTCCACGGCACCGGCTGACGTGCTGCATAATTACCACGTCAGAGTAAAAGGCATTGAAGCCAAACCCCCACCAGAACCACAGATTATCGGAGGGAGATATGAAGAAGGTGACGTTGTCTGGGTCAAAAATCCGCACGGCAAATGCACAACCAAGTTCAGGACCGGGCGGGTAACCGAAATTGTCAGCCCACTGACAGTGCGAATTGATGGGGTACCACGCCATGTCAAAGACCTACGGCCATTTTCAGGACCATATGCATCGTCGGGCGATGAAACCGACACAGAAGAGAGTGAGCGATTTATTTACTTGGGGTCAGGTCAACCAAGTGATGGCTCCGATGGTCCACTAACAGCGGATGCTGACGTGCATGACGAAACCTCAGGTGACAGCCCATCTGAGGACGAACCTTGTGTCGTACCCCTCCGAAGGAGCACCCGCCAGAAGAGACCCGCTCCCGAATGCACTTTTTGTGATGATGAGATCAGGGGGGAGTGTGGTGGAGACTTACCTCGCCGAAGCAAAAGAAGGCGGTTTGTTTGCACGTGCGTTCGTAGACGTAATGGAACCGCGAGGCGAGCTCATGCGAGGCAGTTTTTCGAATGACACGGCGCATGCGTCATTGGTGAAAGTGAGGCTCTCGGAGAGTGGGAAATTACGAGACCAAAAAACACATAAAAAGAGCCTACTTCTGTTTCGGGTCACTTTTTGCTATTTACGACTCGAGAAGGCTACACCGGTGTTTGGGAGACAGCGGTTTGCTTACGGTGCGCAGGAAACGGAGTCCCTGGTGAAGCAGTGTTCCGGGTTCTACGAGTAGCAGCTGGCGGAGTGGTTATTAATTCGGCTACGAACTTACACTCTGAGAAGACACAAATACCCACACCCCTGGTTTAACATTTCTACGTATTATGTTTTTGAGAGTTTTTCCATCTTCTTTATAATTATTATGTATTTGGTTGCAATAATAGAAGTTAATATTGTTATGTTTATTTAAGCTTAGAAGAAAACCAGTAAATAATTATCCAAATGTTGGAGAATTTTTGTCTTTATTTTTAACTGAAATTAAAGCAAAAATACGACGTTTAGAACGGCTCATGATTAAACATAATAGACATTCATTGTCTCTTATATTTAATAGCATATGTTTAAAAAATTACTTGCTGCCTCGATATACTATATATATATATATATATATATATATATATATATATATATATATATAATAATGATTTGTTGCCACAGAACGTAAATACCGATTTAAAAAGATGCAAATATACATTTTTTAATTCCTAAAATTTAGCCCTTAGGAATCCTTTCGGGTCAACACATCTTCAGAAGTAATTTATTATTGTTTTCTTTACTCAGTTATCTTTTTGCCTTCATCAAAAATATGTCAACGATTCCTTTTGGAAATGTGTTGGCATCAAAGAATTTGTAAATGCTAAATGAAAACATGCGTTTGCACCTACTTCAGCTCTCTCTCTCTCTCTCTCTCTCTCTCTCTCTCTCTCTCTCCTATATATATATATATATATATATATATATTACATAAAATATCGTTTTAAGGGATGTTATATTTACTCGTTAAATTACTAAATATTTATGATAGAGATATTGTCTAACGATCGTATTTAACATGAAACAGACTATCGCCTCTGGGTGTGGACGCCAATGTCCACTAATATATATATATATATATATATATATATATATATATATATATACATATATATATATATGCGTGTGTATGTGTGTGTGCGCGCGTGTGTGTGTGTGTGTGTGTGTGTGTGACGCCAGTGTTATTTTTATTGAATAAAGCTAGTCTTTATTATTTCAAGATGTCTTTGTGTTATCTATGAAAATATGTATGTCAATATGAGATGCCACTATTGTTTACATTTTTTTCGGAATTCAGACGATTTATCCATCGCAACCTATAAATATAAAAGTGGACATTGAAGTCAAATTCTAGAGGCGACAGGTTGTTTCCGGCTGAACACAACCGTGAAGCCATGTTTGAGAACCCTATGGAGACATCTTGACGATAGCATTTTTATGTATTTCTTAAGTGTCTTGCCATTTCATTCATAAAAGACGTAGATTTTCCGTTAAAGATATTGATCCACACTTGCCGAATTATATACGCATAGGTGCTAACACTGATTCCACACAAGATGGCCAATTATTTCGGGATATTTATCATTGAGTCTGGCATATTATTATTATTATTAGTAGTAGTAGTAGTATTAGTATTATTATTTAATAATAGTGTATACACACTTCCTTTCGGATCCCAATCAAAGACCTCAGTTCAAAAATGACACATTGAAATTTTCCACTGATAATTATTGTCATGAAACAACACCATAAAAAAGTTCACACAAATTTTACGTAGATAAATCTCTTCGTAATGTTTAAACTGTACTTGTGAGCATATTTTTTCTGAATATGGCCTACTAGGAATCCCTTCATTGAGTCTATAGGAACCTTTTCAATTCAAAACGAGAGATCTAATTACGACTAGAAATTATTGATATCCTCATATGCAATATTTTTGAGATTTCCACTTCAAGGACATTGTATCTTTTATGAAGATCTTCAAAGATACATAAGATCTTCAAAGATACATGACTATCCATAGGGACGGCCTTGTAAATAAGTAACATATTCTCTTCTTTTTATCTTTCATTACGATGTCTGGGAGATTATCGTTGATTAATTTTATCTGTTTGTATTGTAAACCCAATAAAATTGAAAGTACTATCTCTGTAACCTGGCCTGGGTGGTGTTCTTACCAGTCTCCTTGAGCTTTTTTCGCAGACTTCACAGTGCCGTTATTGGCGAATTCTCTGATGCAGAGGTTCATATCCAGTGAGTGCTAACAGTATGTAACCTGATACAAGACTGTCACTTGTTTTTAAATATTATCATATTATTAATATTATTGTTAATATTATTATCATTATTATTATATGTACGGTAAAATGAATTATCAGAAAAGCGTACTAGTAACGATCTTCGGTACCAGCCGATAGTATATAAATATGCTTATTGGGAAAACAAGACATTGATTTCGAATAACTCTCACAGTATATTTATTTGTAATGTTTGCTAGCTTTTATCAGCAGTAATACTTTCTGTTGGTTTGCCTTTTCTTATCACTAATAATTTCTACTATAGCCTAATTATTTTCCTAATACTTTGTATTTTACTGACGGTCTTTTAAACATTACATGCTTAAAAACACTGAAAACATTTGCCAAGGTTAATATGTTCAAAGTAATATAATAATCAATTCAATACTAAATTTAATTTTTGCAGTTAGTTTGCCGCTTAAGTAAAATCTAAATTTATTTATAAATGGAACTTTGTCTGTGTGGGTGTCTCTGTGTGTGTGTGTGTATCCGTTACCTATAAACTCCGAAACGGCTGAACCGATTTTCTTGAAAGTTTACGCAGTTGTACTATAAGCGTCTGCGAATGTTCTTAGCTAGGTTTTCTGTCGAAGTACCCCCGATAAATATCGAAAATCGATGATCGAAAAAATCGGGTTAGAGAAGGAGTGGTCCGATTTTAATCAAATTTGATACACTTATACACAAAGACATAAGAAACGATATTCAGAAGTTTCAAGATTTCAGTTTTTACAATCGTGCAGAAAATCGATATTATATATATATATATATATATATATCTTGCCTTTTATATATATATATATATATATATATATATATATAAAAGGCAAGAAGTTTGTGTGTGTGTCGGTTTATCTGCATCTATGTCTGTATTTTTTCAGACCTTTTATTTTAATTTTAGTTTTGGGTTTGCACTAAGTAGGTATAATCGTATTTCTTCGTCTCAGCCATGATATCATTTAACCAGAGTATTTATTTAGCCTTCAAAATTCAGTTTACGACGAAAAAAAATTATTTGATATCGATACCCGGAAATCAAAGTTTGACTTACATCCATTCATTTTTCTTTCAGTCTACGGTTTCGTTTTAACTGGAAGCAACTATTGCATTTTAGTCTTTCGTGCCAACGTCTACAGAGTCTGAGCTCCAGAACCATGGATTAGTTTTAAAGCTTTCATTACACTAGATCAGCCGTTTCGGAGTCTATAGGTGAAGGACACACACAGACACACACATATACACATAGAGAGAGAGACAAAGTTCCATTCATAAATAAGTTTATATATATATATATATATATATATATATATATATATTCGTCTCACCCCAAACAAGGCAGTAGTTCCACTGGTACGTTTGGGATTACATACCAGGAGAGTGAAGAGAGAAGAGGTCTGGTCACAGTAGGTGTCGGAGTGTGGGGAGGAGGAGAGCTGCTTGAGAGAAAAGTGTAAATTGTGAAAAGTAATGCGAGTCAAGGATACAAGAGATTACGGTTAACGCTGCATTTAAACTCTTGGAGATTGTAGGAAGAAAGTTCCACAGGTGGGAATTGCGAGAAAAAATAGAAATTACGGTTACATTTTATTGTTTTCACAGTGAGAGGATGAGACCTTGATGCTAGTCTAGTAGCTCGTGTAAATTCGCGTAGAAGAGGATTCAGCGTTAAGCCCCTCGGAGCAGAATCCAAGAAAGTATTTCTAGAAGAGACAGAGAGAAGCCACATTTCGTCGGTGAGAGAGAGACAGGCGTCGAGCCGCCAGGACAGGATAGACTACTTTGCAGATTCTCTTTTGGCTTGTGTCCAGAACCCCAAGATAAACAGTAGAGGTGCCTCACCAGATATGACAGCATTATTCAGTGCACGTGCGGATGGTAGATTTTTATATGTGCATGGTGGATTCAGATGAGAAAAAAATTCCTGACCCGACACAGGAACCCGACTTTTTTAGGAGTAGATTTAGCTATTATTTCAATGTAGTCATTCCACTTCAGGTGAGCTGAAAGAGTGTCCAAGGAGCTGCAGGGTATTACTCTCAGGGAGACTCGCGTGATCCCTGCTGATGGTGGTTAGGAAAGATTGTCTGTGGTAGCTAAAGGATAGCAGCTTCGTTTTGAAAGCATTAAAATTAGCAAGCCATTTCTTACCCCAATCCATAACTGACTGGAGATCCTTTTCGAAAGCAGGAGAAAGATTTGTTTTGTCAGCCTCGGCAAGCGAGAATAAATGGTGCTGTCGTCAGCGTCGAAGCCTTCTTGGGATTTGATTACATCGTTGATGAATAAGCGATTCGATATTAAGAATTTGATTAGTTTAAACTTGAGTCCAGTTATACCATAGCCCTGATGCTCGTTCAGAAAGTCAGCGTGTCACACTCTATCAAATACTTAGAGCAACAGCTCAAGCATCGCCGTTCTTATCAAGAGCCTGGTATATATTTTCAGAGATGGTCTTTAGCATGTCAGCGGTAGGTCTGGAGAAGCGGAAGCCATACTGTCTGTCGGAAAATAGGCAGTGGGCTATGGGATGCTAAACTACTTTAGCATTGATGATAGCCTCGAACATTTTGTCAAAGATCAGTAAGAGGCTAATAGGGCGATAATTGTAGGATTTGAGGGTTCTTCCGAGTTCTCAAAATCATGGACCACATAAGAGGACTTAAAGAAAGCAGGAGAGCAAGAAGCATAGTCACCGTAGTTGCAGAGTTTGGAGATGACAGCGGAGATTTCAGGGTATATTTGTTCAAACGACGACTGGGAATCAGTTACATCTACATGTCTTATGGAGGTAAAGTTTTCAAATTATTTTAGAGACCAGAGAAGAGGTAATGTAAACGTCGCTCAGTTGATCCTCAATTCTAGGTGGAAAGTCTTCTTCTTCTATTTTTATGTGCCATGTCCTTTCAGGACGCAGGTGATCATGGCTTTCCACATCTCCCTGTCTTAGGTGACTCTTAGCACGCTTTCTTCTCTTGCACCATGCAACCCTTGTTTCGTCATCCACCTGATCAGGTCCTTCAAATATGTTATCCGCTGCTTTCCTCTGTCTCTTTTTCCCTCTATCTGGCCTGTTAGTAACAGGTTCTCCAAGCCCTCCTTCCTTATTGCATGTCCCAGGAACTTTAGTTGTCTCTTCCTGATGCTCAGTATTAATTTCTTTTTCGTTTCCATCCTTTACAAAGTATCGTCATCGCTCACATGCTCGGTTCATGATATCCGCAACATCCTTCTGTAGAACCACATTTCAGCTGCTTCAAGTTTTTCCTTCATCTTTGAAGATATTGTCCAACATTCACTGCCATATTGAAAAACCGACATCACATAGCAATCCAGTACACTCCTTTTTGTTTCTAGTGAAATTGTCCTGTTTCTTAATACTCTACTCAGCTTCTGGAATTCATCCTTGTGCTTTTGGATCTCAGGAATATAAATATATAGAAACTGCTGTGACCACAAAGTGAAGGGTCAGTTTATATATTGATTGTAATATGGAATTGATCCCCCCATTTTATATCCAGTATGCTTCTGCAGAACCACATTTCAGCTGCTTCAAGTTTTTCTTTCATCTTCGAAGTTATTGTCCAGCATTCACTGCCATATTGAAGAACCGACAATTTCACTAGAAACAACAAGGAGAGTACTGAATTGATAGCAATCCAGTACTCTCCTTGTTGTTTCTAGTGAAATTGTCCTGTTTGATAATATTTTACTCAACTTCTGGAACATTTATTTCACCATGCTAATTCGCCTTCGGATCTCAATGTCGCACTTTCTGTTTTCTATTAGAACGGCTCCTAGGTATTTAAATTTCTGTAGAATGCGAATATTCCAAACGAATGAAGTGAAGAGTTGCAGGAGAATCTGCGAGCAAATCACCCGGCCTTGTCCGCAGCAGATGTAAAAGCCTCATATTTATTGATTAGAGGAGGGATGGAAGGTTTGCTGCTGTTTAACAAACTTTTGCAGAGCCGTCAGTAGTCTTTGGAGCCGAACTTGCGCGCTGCTATACGCTGAAACATTCTGTCAACAAACAACAGCTTAGCGTTATTTAAGATCGTCTTGCACTCATTAAAAGCAGAGACAAAAAGGTTCCTATTATGGTCAGATGTGTGGCTCAGATAAAGCCGGAAGTAGTTATTACTGTGGGCTATAGCGGCCGAGCTGGCAAGGAAGAACCGGGGCTGATGGGATTTAAGGAGGAACTTCCTGGCTGGGATGAAAGCATTGAAAGAGAGGGGGATTTTGTAAACATCCTTCAGTTGAACCTTAATTCTGAGAGGGGGTCAGGTTTTGAAATTATGCTAGAGAGCAGAGAAGGGGTTATGTAATTATCCCTCAGCTTAGACTTAGTTTTAAGAGGGAAGTCGGGTGCGGATACTCCAGACGATTCAAATATGGAGTTAGAGAATCTGCGAGCAAAGCACTCAGCCTTGCCCGCTCTGGCTATGAGGACCTCAAATTTATTGATTAAAGGAGGGAAGGAGGATTTGCTGTTCAGCACACATTTGCAGAGCCGCCAGTAGTTTTGGAGTCTAACTTAAGAACTGCTATACGCTACTTCCTTCTCTCAGCAACCAACAGCTTAGTGTTAAGATCCTCCTATACTCATTAAAAGCAGAGACAAAAAGTTATGGTCAGACGCGTGGCTCCGATAAAGCCGGAAGTAGTAATTCCAGTGGGTTATCGCAGCCGAGCAGTCAGGGAATAACCAGAAAAAAATCTTACATTGTTTAACCAAATCCAGCTGGTTTCTTAGAACGTTTCTCAACTCAGGATTAGTGTTGGTTTCGTCCCTTTGAGCCATGGAAAGAGACAATACATTTCAGAGATTCATCATCACCTGCACAAAAAAACACCAATTTAGTTTCTTCTGAAGGGAAGGTAATGGTTACAGTTTGGGGGGGATGAAAACGGAATTGCCCTTATTTTCTAGGGCCACACTATCAAAGGCGAGTACTCTGCCAATTTTCTGCGGCATTTACGAACGTCTATCACGATCAAAAGCTCAGAATAACTGTCAAAATGAATTTTGATTTAACACCACAATGCTCCAGCACGTCATTCATTGCTTTCAGAGGCTATGTGCGTTAATGTGGCTTTAAACTGGTTGATCACTATCCTATTTTCCTGATTTGACAGTCAGCTATTTTCAAACATGACAAAAACTCTTGTCTAAAATCCACTATTGCAGTAAGCATAACTTATTGACCGACAGTTTTTTCACTTTGTTAAGACTTCCGATATTCATTTAGCATTCAAACCGGTGGCTTACTCCTTCCCACTATATCTATAGAGCTCCATATGCCATGTAGGAGTTAAATCTTCCAAGGTTTTCTTGCCATTTTAAAAAATTCCTCGTTGCTTACTCGTTCCGCCCATGGAATTCTCAGTATTCTTCTGTAGAACAATCACTCCGTTAGTTCCAGTTTTTCTCTTGGTTTCTTTTTTTAGTATTCAGTTAGTTAAGAGTCATACGTGATACAGGCTTAGGCAATCATGTCTTGAAAGAGACATGACAACCTGAGCAGAAGATTTTCTAGCAGGAGGTCGACATTACTTCCTGCTGTTGACTCCTGGCCAACCAAGGTTTTAAAAACCAATCTTTCCTGATTGTTAACCCACAGCTGGAGGGAGAAATGACGGATTAATACCTTTCCCAAGGGTATATGCTCGTAAGTGAATGCGACGAATTCAACAAAAATTTGAAAATATATGTGCGTTGTGGTGCAGTGGATATAGACTCGAAAGGACAGTTCGAATTCCAGTTAAATCCTATGTATTCCCTTACGCACAAATACCTTTGGGAAAGGTATTAATCCGCCTCTTCCCTCTAGTTATGGGTTAAATAATAGGATAGATTGGGTTATATAGCCTTGGCCTGTCAACCAGTCCACCGCAGAACGTAATGGCCACCTACTGAGGGATAATTTTCTACTCAGTCAGTAATGTCTCTTTCGAGACATGATCGCCCAAACGTGTATCACGTATGGCACTTTACTGACTGAAGCACTGTAATCTTGATATCACATATCAATTTAGCAATCTATTCGTGTCTAGAGACTGTTGTTTATTGATGCCAAATTCTCTTTACTTCCTGTTTTGCCTCTTTCACTTGTGTAAGATTTCTTCGGATTTCGGTATCATATTTTACATCTTCTCTTTAAATCGCAGATTTTCTCCATTAACTGATTCAAGCCAAACATCCTCGGCTGGTTTTATAATACTATATATATATATATATATATATGTATATATCATGACATTCACTTCGTGTTTAACTCGGAGATTTTCACCGTGAAAGTCACGTGAAAAAAAAATCCACTAAACGTAATGTGGAAATTAGCTGATTGAAACAAACACTGACGCAGTAAGTGTTTTTTAATTTCTTTCTTTTTATTAAAAATCCACTGAATCAATCGCCGTTGGTGCATAAAAAAACGACATTAGACATCAATCAATCAATTTTGTCTAAAGGCTTCATGATTCTCTAGTGAAATTGCAGGTAATGATTAAGTCTATCTTTCGCTTTTCTCCTCCAACGTGATAGATTTTGTTTGTTTCATTAATTTACTAAACGCTATTCCCGCCAAAACGCTCTTCAGTAATTAGCCCATTTTCTTGCCGCCATTTTTTTCGCTGTCTACGTTTACTTGTTGTTGAGAACATGGACTTAAATTAGTTTATACTACACGTAGATAGCAATCATCTCTCTCTTTCTCTCTCAGTCTCTTCCTTTCTCGATTTCCCTCAACACACGCGTACACATACACACTCTTATCTATACACCCTCTCACAGATAAATAATGCCTACTGATTTAATTTTTCAATGATTATTCATTCTAGAGATACCAGTTTGAATCTATCTATCTATCTATGTAATGGTTTTACTGTCTATTTACTGCAGTACATATCTACATGTATATCTATCTCGGTCTGTTCAGCTCTATTTATCTATTAACACTCTCGCCCGCCAATTGAGCACTATTGAGAAATGGTAGACTTTACCAACAATAGCTACTCACCACTATTTACGCATCATTTATTTAGTAAAGAATGTGAACACTTTCGGTTACTGGTGTGTATTTACATCTTGTATGTAACACATAAACTTCTGCCGCTCTCCACCGAGCACCAATAATATCTTAGAGGCAAACTAACGTCAATTCAGCCAGATTTCAATCCTAGCTATAAGCAATTGAATGTCTAACCGTACTGAACAGCTGTAATTCAGCGAAACAGACTGTCTATCGATGACTATGTTCATTTCTTATTATATAAGAAACAGAAAGAACAGGCAGATTAAAACCCACTGTTCAAGCATTTACTTTTATAAAGAGTACTCGGTACAAAGTAAAGCTTAATATTGTAATTCTTTTATTACAACAGTTTATAAAGGAATTATATCACTACACAAATATGTTCATGTTTCAGAACAAAACTATTCTTCTTCAGGTGATATTTTAAAATAAACTGTGAAAATGATGTATTTAGAAAATATTAGATAAATTAATGATTATTTAAAACTGAAGGGGTTGTAGTTAGAAAATATGCTTGCAGGTGTGTCAATATTGTTAAAAAGATAAGAATTAGATAACTATGAATTTGAAGATTTGGGTCGCGAAATGCAACATATTACCTTGATGTCATGGAATGAAACTTTCTAATTTTGTCTGGGTAAGATTCATAATGGGACCACACATTATTTAAATGGGTAGACAATAATTTGTAACATCGGGTTGGATCTTAGGTTTTTTCTTTTTATATTAAATTTTGTAAAGGTGCTGAAATATTTAGGTTAAAATAGAATTATAAATACGTATGTCATAGTAAGGTATATTGTATTTCAGAAAACCTAATAAATAATGTGTCGGTAATTTATTTCAGTAAAATAATTTTTAATTTATAAGTTATATTGGAGAATAAGCTATAAATGTATCATTGTATTTAATTAATTTTTAAACAAAATATTTTTCTGGGTAAGATATAGTTAGACCGTATATAAGTTAAATGGGGAGTCAATAATTTTAACCCCAGGTCGGACTTTAGGTTTTTTTGATTAGATTGTGTACCATCTGATTAGCAAAGGGGATGGAATGTTTAGGTTAAAATTAGAATTATAAATAGTTATGGTATACTTAAATATATTGTAGTAAAGAAAACCAAGTATTGTATAGGTCATTTATTTTAGTAAAATAATTTAAAAGTTTTAAGTTATATTGGAGCATAAGTTATAAATGAAACTTGTAATTAATTAAATTTTAAAGAAAAATATTTTTGATGTTTCCATGAAACGCTTAATTCATCTTTACGATTCAATAGGTCTTTATTTTTATGAAAACATCAGCGATTTTCATTCAGGTACAAATGGCAGATGTCGCAGAACGATTTAGAGATTCTTTTTTTTCCAGAATTTTCCATGGGGTGTTGTTTGTGGGTTTTGTTATTTCTGGTAAAAATACTAGAGAAAATCATTAACCTAAAAAAATACAAGAGAAAACCATTAACATCCAAAATTGCAAAATTGGCCCTCTTTAGTGAAGCTATTTGCTTAGTGAAGGATATTCCCCCGCCACTTTCATCTTTTTTTAAATTTAAATTAAAATTGCTAATAAAAATCTTTTTATTAACTACTTAACGATTGTTGTAGGTTGAGAGGCGCCTAACATATTTTAAGCTTTTATACTTTTCTTTCTCGTTTTCTTAGTAAAATATGATTCTTTTTTTCTTGAAAAATATATATATATATAATGCTACGCATGTCTGTTACTACATATATCGGGTTATTCAAACCTTTGCAGAAGAAACAGGTGTCATTTAATTATTCATACTTCGATAAATTTACAAGACAAGGGAATCTGTGTATTTGCGACCATCTACCGAAAAACCCATGTTTACTCTTAGGAGCTGTATTACCATAAAAATCTATGAATAATAATAATAATAATAATGATAATAATAATAATAATAATAATAATAATAATAATAATGAATATCTAATTAACGCAATAGATAACGTTTTACTGTATATAATTTCTATACATTTTACATATGTCTATGGTAATAGAAATATGTGTCTATAACACAAAATACTTATTACCTTATAGATACGTGTAGAATTGTTCTTGACAATATCGAACGGAGAATCTGCAATGTGATAGATCCCGACTTGACAGCTCAGATACAGTCACTTTCTCACCGGCTCAATGTGGCTTCCCTGTGTCTCTTCTACAAATACTTTCACGGTTTCTGCTCCGATGAACGTAGCTCACTGGTGCCCCCTATATATAAATTTACTCGAGCCACAAGATTAGCAAGTAGGTCCCACCCTTTCACTGTGAAACCAATAAATTGTAAACGCAATTTCTACTCCATAAGCTTCTTTTCTCGCACTTCCCGCCTGTGGAATTCCCTTCCATTTACTTGCTTTCCCGACCGCTATAATTTCCAAGAATTTAAATGTAAAGTCAATAGTCATCTTCTATCTCACTAATCTGCATCTTCTCTCTTATGCTTTTTTCTTCGCCCACTCCACTCTCCTCAGTATTCTGATATTTCTCTTACCCACTTCCTGACACCCCCTATAACATGTCACTCTTTCTCATAACTTTCCTCATATGTAACTCTCTGCAAAACAGTTGCAATAAAATGCTTGCTTGGGGCGACATGATTGTGAAAAAAATTCTATGCTATTATAATGTGGATATAAAGTGGGGGATCAGTTCCACATTAAAATCAATATATAAATTGATCCCTAATGTTATGGCCACAGTCATCATTTTCTTACCCGCTTCCTGACACCCCCTATAACATGTCATTCTTTCTCATAATTTTCCTCATATGTAACCCCCTGCAAAACAGTGGCAATAAAATGCCTTGCTTGGGGCGATATGATTATATAAAAAGAAAAATCGACCTCAGTCACTCTCTTTCGTTTCTTTTGACTTTTTTTTTTTCATTCATTGTATCTTTTTTATTCCCTCTCCGTTTTTTTTAATTACTCATTCCCATAAATCTTTCTTCCCTTTGATTTTTATTGTTCTGCCTTTTATTTCAATCGTTTTCTTTCATTTCAACAATTCTTTCTGGTTCCTTTTATTTCTCTTCTCTTCTTGTTCTCTTACGTTTCACTGTTATTTTTTTTTCATTATTATTCACGTCTGGATCCCGTGTAAATGTGTATACCATTTCAGTTTATTAAGTAACATTTAAGTAAAATACAAATAAAATTACTGAGTAATCAGCCCATGGGTTTTAATTTAATGACGTTCTATCCTCGACAAAAAGAGTGCAAAGTTCAGAAACGAAAGATAAATACTGCTACTTTTACATATCATTAAAATCATTGCTATCGACGCCTTCATCAGCTTCTACGAATTTGTATCTGTTTCGCTGCCATAGAAAGAAAGCCAACAAGAAACATTCTGAAATGGTAATATTGTACAAATGATATCTAACATTTCTGGGTGAATATCTGGGGCGAGGATTTTTACGTTATCAAGCGACTAGCTTAGGTTTAAGGCCCCAATTTCTAAACTCAGAAAAATAACCTAGTGGTTTAAAGTAATGGCTCGTGAATATGTTGACGTTGTTAGTTCAATACTCCAGTCGGGTAGTGCAATAATGGACTTATTTGAAACCAGGCGTCCAATACATGAACACCTGTGGAGGTCGATGTTGAAAACATGATATATATCAATAAATTTGAAAGTTCAGCTTTGACATGATAAATAAAAAAAAAAAATTTCTTCCAAAGTGTTAGCTGTTTTTGCGAAAACGAGTTTGAAGATTAAATTTAGCTTCAAAATTGCTGCGTTGGATTTTAATTCAAGGAAATTACTGAAGTTTCACAAATTTTATATGGACAGGAAACATCGCACAAGAAAAGCACTTTTTTATTAATCGATATATTTCAGCTAATTTTTAATAGATACATTATCGATGTAAGAAATATGTAATGAATATGCATACATCTTGGTTCCTCTTTACAGTAATGTGATTGGCTGATGTCAGCCATAAATACAGACGAAGGCGAGGGCGCATAGAAGTCTACCACTAGAGGTCTATGTCCATAGGTCTACAACTGTTGGTCTACGTCTATTGACTACGCCTACGTCTCAGGATAATGCATACGACGAGTACCGTCCATTACGTCTACTACTAGATTGTCCTACTCGGTTACATTTGCCTAAACCGCTTAACTACCTCGAATGATATATACATCCCTTTCCGGGACATATCAGTTATCTAATTCATTTATCTATAATTTTATGAATATAAATTATCTATAGTTTTGATCTGCACTACTTATCTACATATATAATATTTAGTGTATTGTGGCAGCAGGGAATTATTTAAACATATATTTTTAAATATAACACACAAGGAATGTCTATTATGTTTAATTATAAACTGTTCTAAACATCGTAATTTAGTTTTAATTCCTGGTGAAAATAAGGACAAAAATACAGAGTTGATAAATTAAAGGATAAATCCGAAATGTGTATCATTTTAACATGTTTAATTTTTAAACTTGAAAGAAGACAAAGGTCTTTCTTTGATGGAAAGAATTTCATCCAGAACCAGAAAAGCAACAGGCAGAACGACAAGCGAATCTGCAAAGACATCGAAGAGGTTCCCGTCGTGAAGCATACGAAGTTCCAGTCCTCCATCATGTTCGTTGGCGTAATCTCTAACGAGGTAGACGTCATTCCCCCGTTTTTCATTCAAAAGGGTCTGAGAGTCACCGCTGAGATCTGCCAGGAGGTACTAAGGAACGTGGTGAACTCTGTATGGACGAGTTCGCCGCTGGACGCCCCTACGTCTTCTAGCAGGACTCCATTCCTTCACGAAAGGCCAAGACGACCCAGCCGTCAAATCATCCCATTCCAAGCTCGACAGAGTTTGAAGCGTCTACGTCACCTTGTGAATGATGAATTCCGTTTCATCCCACAACCAAAGATGATGTATCGTAAGACTCACGCTACTCAGTCGTTACTTCCCTGGAGAATGTTCTGACGCATTACATTCTTCAGTTCCACCAGTTTATACTAAAACCCATCATACCGTATACGCAGCAGTGAACAATCCTCATTGCATTCCTATTCCATTAGTATAGAAGAAGTTCCATTCGAACAGATGATCAACTGCTTTATGAAATAGATATCCAAGAGCATCCACTCACGCATAAATACTTTTGGGAAAGGTATTAATCCGTCTCTTCCCTCCAGTTATGGGTTATTAATAGGACAGATTGAGTTCTATAGCCATGGTTGACAGTCTACCGCATAAAATAATGACAATTTAGTGCGGGATAATCTTCTGCCCAGTCAGTCATGTCACGAAAGAGACATGATCGCCCAAGCGTGTATCACGTATGACATTTAACTGACTGAGTGACTGAGTGACCCGAGAGAATGTTCCTCAAACTAATATATTTCTAGCCTTTTCAAATCAACCATTACCTTGCCAACAAATCTTCATACTCTCCATAAACAACTCTGACTTATACGGCTCTTGTGTAAACATCTACTTTGTGCCGCTCTTGATTCTTGTATCGGATATCAGTCAAGTTAAGTGCCATACGCGATACACGACTGGGCGATCATGTCTCGAAAAAAACATGATTGACTGGGCAAAAGATTTTCTCGCAGTAGGCTGCCATTAGTTTCTGCAGTAGAATGGTTTACCAACCAAGGCTATAAAACTCAATCATGCTGCTATTTAAATCATAGCTGGAAGGTTGGTTGTTTTTATGGCATATCAACCTCGGCGGGTTATTTATTGCCAATTAAATTTTATCTATTTATTGCTGGTAATACTTTTTTCTTTCAACAATTTATTGTTGTTTATAAGTTTTGTGCCTAGTAATACTTTTTTCTTTTCGAGTATCAATATTCATTGGGATTTGTTTTTAAGGGAAGGGTCCATAAGTCCCACCCTTGTTATTTAACCCATAATTGGAGGGAAGGGACGGATTAATACCTTTCCCAAGAGTACCAGTGCTTAAGTGAATTGAACTGGAATGCGAACTCGACTCACCGATTTCTCTTTCCGAGCCGATATCCACAGCAGCACAAACGCACATCCGTTACTAAATGCTTACAGCACCTGGTATTCCCCAGCGGTCACCCATCTAAGTACTGACCAGGTTCAACGTTGCTTAACTTCGGTGATGGAGCGAGAACCGGTGTATTCAACGTGATATGACCGTAAGCACGCACATCCGTCATTAAACGCTTACAGTACCTGGTATTCCCAACCGGTCACCCATCTAAGTACTGACCAGGTTCAACGTTGCTTAACTTCGGTGAAATGTGAAGAGTCAGATAAAAACCTTTTCCAAGGATATTTTCGAATGCAACGAATACAAGTGGGATTCGAACTCAGCTCTCCGGAAATGACTTTATTGGATATACAATAGTATAAAGACATTTTTCTTTCTTGTTAAAACACGAAATATAAGGATCCGTTCGCATGTTATTTTGTACTTGGAGAAAGTTCAATTCTATATTTGTCTGATTAGATAAACATTTTTCTTTTCTTAGCTTTCACAATCGCTTTTGGAAGTGTCGCGCATATTTCTGTATTATATTAGTCTTGCTGTCAGTTTCCCTTTTTCATTCGGAATTCAATTAAAAATATTATTTCGTAGACGACATCTAATAGAACCTACATTCAAAATATTTGTTAAATTCAAGTCATTTCAAAGTTGATAGACAGTTTTTATCGTGAGTTTCTCCGATTCAATAACCAGTTTTCGTTCATCTTATGATAATTAGTGTTTAAAATTGATACCATTTGGGATTCTCTTTATAAATTCGCTGCAAATTATAGTAGGATAATTTCAGGTTAGAATGAATTTCTAACATTTCATGTTGTAAGTATGTGCATTGTGGTGCAGTGGATATTGGCTCGGAAAGAAAAAATCTGGGAGCCGAGTTCGAATTCCAGTTGGATTTCCTGCATTCACTTACGCCCAAAAACCTTTGGGTAAGGTATTAATCCGTCTCGTCCATCCAGTTATGGATTAATTAACAGGACGGATTGGGTTCTGTAGCCTTGGCTGGCAATCAGTTTACAGATGGTAATGGCAACCTACTGCGGCATAATTTTCTGCCCAGTCAGTCATGTCTCTTTCGAGACATGATCGCCAAAGCGTGTATCATGTATGGTACTTAACTGACTTGTTTATCATGGACAGCTATCATTATTTTTTCTTTCTTCTTTGTTTGCTTGTTCCTTATCATCTACCATTATTTTTTCATTCTTTTTTTCTCTTGTTTGTCTGCTTGCTTCCTGACAGCTATCATTATTCTTTCTTTCTTTTTTTGCTTGTTTCTTATCATCTACTATTATTTTTTCATTCCTTTTTCATTCTTTTCTTCTTGTTTGTTTGTTTTCTTTTTAGCAGCTACCATTTTTCTTTCTTTCTTTCTTTCTTTCCTTCGTTGTTTCTGGTTTGTTTTCTTAACAGTCACCATTTTTTTTACATTTTTTCATTCATTCTTCCTTTTCTTCTTTTGCTAGCCTGCTTCTTAATAGGTTTCAGTTTTCTTTTTTTTCATTATTTCCAATCCTTTCACTCTTTTCTTTTTTTTCAGTTAGAGTATATAGACTAAACTATCGCCCGGTTCACACTTCACCCACGTCTATTGAACAAGTGAAGAGGCTCATCCCTTGTTCCCTGTTTAGGATGTGGTTTCCGTCTTTCCCTTTTCCAATCCTTTCACTCTTACGTAGCCGCTTGCACATCAGTGGCGTTACCGCCTTGCTCGGGATCATATGATTAAAAAAAAATTATTTCTTTCCTTTTCTTTTTCTTGTTTGTTGGGCTGCTTCTTGACAGATTTCTTTCTTTTTTTTGTTTTTTAGCTTGCTTCTTAATAGCTTTCTTTCTTTCTTTTCTATCTTTTGTTCATTCTTGTTTGTTAACTTGCATCCATTCTTTCTTTTTTCATTCTACATTCATTCTTTCTTTCATTCTTCCTTTCTTGTTTCTTAGCCTGCTCTCTTTCTAGATATTATCATTCAAGTTTTCCACGTATGGCAACTAATCTACCGAAAGTAATGGCAACCTACTGCGGGATAATCTTCTGCCCAGTCAGTCAAGTCTCGAAAGCGATATGATCGCCCAAGCGTGTATCACGTATGGCACTTAACTGACTTGTTGTTTATCTCAGTCTACTTTAATGTCATTTACTTCCTTAGATTTAACAATATCAGAATTTTAATGCTATGTCACCTTCAACGCTCTTAGCGTTACATGTTATCGGTGATGGAGTAATTTATTTAGAAAAATATTGAAGTAACATTGGTATTCTTTGTAAGTTTTTCGAAAAGAATATACTAATCTAATTATGTGCGTGTGGCTAACAATTCAAAAAGTGAAACATGCTAGCCAATTTTTAACTCTGGCGTTTTAAAATACTCACTTTGAAGGAAGTATCAAGAAATGACTACGAAAAACTGCAAGAAAACCGAATGCATGGTCATCAGCAAAAAGGGCAGCCTAAAATGCCAAATACAGGTTGGAGATACTAAAATGAAGCAGGTACAGAAGTTTAAATATCTCGGTAGTGTTCTAACAGAAGACAGAAAGTACGACACAGGCAAACTGGTATGGCAAAGGACGCGTTCCAAAAGTTGAGTAGAGCATTAAGAAACAGAACAATTTCACTGGGAACAAATAAGAGAGTACTGGATTGCTATATATTCTTCCATATGGCTGTAAATGCTGGACAATATCATCAAAGATGAAGGAACTGAAATATGGTTCTATAGAAGAATGCTGCGAATATCATGGATCGAGCATATGAGCAATGATGAGGTATTGGAAAGGATGGAAACGAAAAGGAAATTAATACTAAGCATCAGGAAGAGACAGCTGAAGTTCCTGGGACATGGAATGAGGAAGGAGGACTTGCAGAACCTGATACTAACAGTTCACAGAGAGGGAAAAGGAGACAAGGGATAGCAGCGGATAACATATTTGAAGGACCTAATCAGGTGGATGACAGAACGGGAGTTGCATGCTCTAACAGATAAAAGCGAGCCACCAGTGATAGGGAGACGTGAAAAGCCATGATCGCCTACGTTCTGTAAGGACAAGGTACATAGAAGAAGAAGTCTCACTGTTAATATTATGAATCAATCTTTTCTCTTACAAGCCGTGGGTTAAAAAGCAGAGCTGACTAGGGTCTCTAACCTTATTCGGCAAAAACTGCAGAAGAAATACTGTGTATTCAAAACTGCTAGTTGGCTGCAGTACATATGGTGATCCTAAGAGCTTACGAAACAAACGAGCAAACATTCCAAAACTAACCATTGTAATTCCTTGGCAAACAGAATTCAAAGATTTACAGACATATCAAGTCGAAACAAAGGTTCTTGTTCGATCAGCGAAATTAAGCAACGTTGAGTCTGGTCAGTAAATAGATCGGTGACCGAGTGAAAATCAAGTGACGTGTGGGTGTAATTGATAAGAACTCGGAAGTCGTTATATTAACTTATGTTCCATTATCGTTGTGAACGGTATGAAGCCACTTCTTCTCCGTGCTATGGGTTAAATCGTAAAGGTGCCTGCCTCAAAATCACTATGTTCTCAAAAAAGATTCTTGCAATTCTAAAATAAGTTTCTGATTGAAATAACATTAAAAGTTTGATGAACAGTAAAAACAATGAATCAATCACAAAGGAATACAAAAAGTAAATGAAAGCATATGTTTGTACAAAGATGCTTCTTTTCGCTCAAAGATTTTAGTAATATTCCGCCTGTTAGAGAGAGGTTAGAGGAAGGAAAATGTTTCATCCTCAAAGACCTCGGTGTCCTGAGCATGACGATAAATTGCATCATACAGCAAGGCCTCTGATCGGGACATTAGAAGTTTTAAGGAGCGTTAGGTCTTACAGTTATGGGAAAATAAAGAACCTCAAAATGAAAATCAACGCTACATTTTTATAATGAAATTGACAACAATAAGTTTTACAGCAAAATCACAATGCAACACTAAAAACATTTATAAATATATCTTTGTAGTAAAATAACCAACAATACATTTTATGATCTATAAAATATATATTTAAAAAACATAGATTTACTCTGAAAATATAAACTTATGCACAAAATAGTGGCAGTTGAACTCATAAAAATGCGTTTAAAATATTTCTATTGCCGCTAAACAAAATCAACCAATTAACAACACCTATTTATAGAAGATGACCAACAATAGCAATATATACTCTTTTCTTCTATGAGCCCTGTCCTTTCAGGACGAAGGCGATCATGGTTCTCCACGTCTCCCTATCCCTGGTGGCTCTTAGTATGTTTTCTACTGTTGCACCTCGCAACCGCCGTTCTGTAATCCACCTGATCAGGTTCTAGCAAATATGTTATCCGCTGCCTTCCTCTGTCTCTTTTTCCTTCTATATGGTCAGTCAGTATCAGGTTCTTCAAGCCCTCCTTCCTCATTTCATGTCCCAGGAACTTCAGTTGTCTCTTCCTCTCACTATTAATTTTCTTTTCGATTTCATTCTTTCCAGCTCTTCCTCGTTGCTTGCATGCTCGGTCCACGATATCCGCAGCATCCTTCTGTAGAACCACATTTCCGCTGCTTCATGTTTTTCCTCATTTTTGATGATATTGTCCAGTATTCACTGCCGTATTGACGAACTGACATCACATAGCAATTTGGCTCTCTCTCTCACCTTTGTTTCTACTGAAATTTTCCTGTGTTAGTACTTTACTCAGCTTCTGGTATGCTTTCTTTGCCATGCTAAATTCGCCTTCGGATCTTCGTGTCGCACTTTCCATCTCCTGTTAGAAGACTTCCTAGGTATTTAAATTTTTGTACTTGCTTGATTCTGTTATCCCCCACCTGTATTTGGCACTTTGGGCTGCTCTTTTTGCTGATGACCATGCATTCAGTTTTCTTACAGTTTATTTGTAGTCCTTTTTTGTCACTCTCCACAGCTACCTTCTGTAAGAGGTCTTGTAGTTTTCCTTCCGTGTCTGCAATTAGCCTTGTATCATTTGCATACCTTATGTTGTTCAAGTTGTGGCCTCCAATAACAAATCCTGGCGTAGCATCTAGGGTCCTTAAAATATTCTCGCTGTATAAGTTGAATAGATCCGGTGAAAAGGCACATCCTTGTCTTGCGCCTCTTTCTATCTTTGTAAATCTACTGAAATTGTTATCTGTCCGTATGCAGGCAATTTACTGCCAGTAGAGATTCTTGATTACTCTGATGGTTTCCCAAAAAGTGTCGATGCTGCTGAGCATCTCCATCAATTCTTTGTGTCGAATTTTGTTGAATGCCTTCGCATAATCAATAAAACATAGGTACATATCCTGTTTCATCTGTATTACCCTCTCGGAGAGCATCCTAATCATAAATATTGTGTTCCTTGTTCCAGTGTCCTTGACAAACCCGCACTGTTCCTGTCCTATCTCTGGCCTGATTCTGCTTCTTGCCCTATTCATCAGGATTTGCACCTGGCTTCTTCGGCAGTGCTATAAATATTGACTTGCATAGGTCGTCTGGTATTATTCCTCATAAATTTCGTTTATTTTTTCGGTAATTTTTTTTTATGCCGAATTCTTCCAGGGCTATCAGCAGCTTTATTACGATGCCGTCTAAACCAGCTGCTTTGTTTCTGATCAGTTTGGCCATTGCAGCTTCCACTTCGGACTTTAATATTTCCGGTCCATCCTCCTTTTGTATTCTCGGTTGTTCTCTCCTGTCGCAAAAAAGATCCTTTATATACTCTTCCCATCGCTGGAGTATTTCCTCTTTCTCCATTATTATCGTTCCATCCTTGGATTTTATGCATCCTGTTGAAGAGCAGGTTTTTTGTCCTGTCAGTTCTCTTATCTCTTTATGCATCTCTGCTTTATTGGTCCGGCTCAGTCTCTCTACTTCTGCTCAACTTGTTGTTGAGCCATTCCTCTTTAGCTCGTCTGCATTTGTTCCTTATCACCCTGTGTAGTTTCCTGTATCCTGTATACTCTTCCATGTCTTTGTGTTATTTTTTGTCTCCTTTGCATCATGTCGAGAATCTCTTCAGTAATACATTCGTTTTTTCTTCTGCATCTGATTTATTTATGGCAATATTGTTCACTGATGTCAACATCGCTTCCTTTAGTGAGTCCCATTTTGAGTGTTCTTTTCCAATTTGTTCTTCATATTTCTTACTCACGCTGTTAGTGTATACTTTCTGCAGGTTGAGGTCATTCACGAGCGTGTTGTATTTCAACCTTGGTGCTGTGCTAGGCTTCTTCATTCTCTGGAGTTTTATCCTTAGTTTGCAGATGACTGGGACATGGTCACTTCCGCAGTCGGCACCTTGATAGATTTTGCATTGAACCAGTGCGTTTCTGAATCTCTTGTTTATAGTTATGTAGTCTATTTGATTCTTTTTACCTCTCCAGTGCTTCTCCATGTCCATAGACGTCGTGGGCCTTCATGAAACCAAGTGTTATTAATTATCTGGTCATTTGCTGTGCACCATTGGATTCATTTTCTCCTCGTTCGTTGCGATCTCCTAGTCCAAAGTTGCTGGTCGTGTCTCCTTCCCTCTCTTTACCTACCTTGACATTCAAGTCACCCATTATGATCCTAATTTCTTGGCTTTTGCACTGAGCCTTGGCACTGTCCAGTATGGAATAGAATTATTCTATTTTGTCCTCAGTGCTTTGAGTTGTCGGTGCATAAAATACTATGATAGCTATGTTGAAGTGTCTTCCAGGCAATTTAACCCAGAGGACTCTCTCTGAAAGCTGGCAGTATCAAAAAACGCATTTCTTTGTTTCTTTGATACTAAATGACCGAAATACCTATTTATAAGAAAATGACGAAAAATATATATTATCTTTACTTGAAGGCATATACTTTATTTTAAAATATATACCAGTCAGTTAAGTGCCATACGTGATACACGCTTGGGCGATCATGTCTCGAAAGAGACATGACTGACTGGGCAGAAGATTATCCCGCAATAGGTTGCCATTGCTTTCTGCGGTAGACTGGTTGCCGACCAAGGCAATAGAACCCAATCTGTCCTGCTATTTAACCCATAACTGGAAGGAAAAGACGGAATAATACCTTTCCCAAGGGTATTTGCGCGTAAGTGAATACAATGGATTCAACTGGAATTCGAACTCGGCTCCCCGGTTTCTCGTTCCGAGCCGATATCCATTGTACCACAACGCACATCCAAATATATATAGTTGAACCAATAAAATTTAGCTATATATATTTAGATTTAGGTATTAAATGACACACAAAACAAAACAAGATCCTTATTTCCGGTGTAAGCTGGATATAAAATGTCCAATTTCTGGGGATTGTAATCTTTCTTAAGATTAGAAAAATGTCAACACATAGATGTAATCACATTAACCATAGAAATATCTTTATCAAATATTCAAAAAGCCGAAAATATTTAGATATTGGGCAATGTATATTAAAATTTAAAATGGAAACCAGGAAATGAGTATAAGCAGAAAAGAATTAAACAAAAAAATTAAACATCAAACGTTCTTTGATTTTTAATTAAAATTGCATATATATATATATATATATATATATATATATATATATATATATATATATCATTATTACGCTGGAACTGTTGAGAATTAAAAAATATTACAAAATTATACATTTTGTTTCGACATTGAAAGAACAATGTCTCCAGTTAGTGAACAATAATGGTATTAAGCGTTTTTATTTTAAAATATTTTTTACTTCTATTTTTTACCTTTTGTTCCGTACGAGGTAAAAGAATATAAAAAATGGAGAAAGAAAGCGAATAAAAAGGATCAGAAAATAAGATGAGAAATGAAGAAAAAGAAAAAGAAAAAATATAAAAGATTTAGTAAGTGAAGAGGAGAATAAGTGAGCCAGTGTAGAGAGGGAAAAGCTAATGGAAACGTATAAGATAGAGAAATTTTAAGTTTTGGATGGAAAGGGATCGCAGACAGATATTGACATTGGTTACAATGCTTTAGCTCAAATCTTTTAGCTTTTAAAAATAAAATGATGAAATCACATACACAACAGAAAAATATTCATAAAACGTAAAATAAAGGATGTTTAAAAACATAACAGGAGAATATAAATTTATTAGATCTAATATAATAAATTAAAATAATAATAATAAAATAAATTAAATTAAAATAAAATAATATAAATAAATTAAAACATAAAATAAAATAAAATTAAAATATTAACATAATAATTGTAATACATATAAAATATATAACAATAATAATAATAATAATTATAATAATAATAAATATAAAAATATTAACAAATAAATAAAATAAAATTATAAAAATAATAATCTAATACATGATTAAACATACAGTGTTTATCGGGTATAATAAAAATACTTAAGGCGATAAATAGATCACAAATTGTAATAGAAAATAAAGATGAAATAGCAATAAGAAAGATTATGTAGTTAGAGTAAATTATCAAGTTAGTAAGGTCGATACTATAAAATGTTTACAATTGCTATAGTTTCATACCTTAGATTTAGTAATACTAGCAGGATTGTAAGGTTAATTGTTTATATGTTTACAATCTACTGTAGTTTCATCCCTTTGATTTAGTAATATGCCACTTTTCATGTACTTTATAATTTCCATTGTCTCCTGCAGACAGAGGAAAATGGTTTCTCCATCGATTTAGATTCTAGCTTGTTTGAGAAGTTTCAATTTACTTTAGGTGTTTTATTCTTCCCTTTTAACTTCCAAATATATTTAGAAAGTGAGATCATATTTAGTTTGTCTTTATTAGTAAAAGATGACCGATAATTGTACAAACAATTTCTAAGATGGTACATTGTATTACCAATGTAAATTTTAGTAACCCTTGAATATTGCACTGATGAGATGGAGCACATATAGACAAGGGAGTTAGTAAAACACTTATTAAATAAAGGGTATTGATCAAGATTTCTAAAATTGCATATGTTTTTCCTATGGAGCAAATGAAGATGAGTAGTAGAATTACTATTATTGTTGTTATATAATTTCGATAATTTATTGTTATGTAATTTAATTTTGTTTTCTAAATTGTTAGTACAACTATAACTACTTTTTAGAGTGTTCCGATTGAAAATCTTACTTAAAAGATTGTTTTTAGAAAAATGTTTATCAATTGATGTAAAAAATTTATGTCCCGGTTTAATATTAAATAACTGGTTAAATACAGGATTATACCATTTGATTTTACTGTTTCTATTTTTTCTTCTAGAACAACTATATTCTTCCACAAAACTAATCACAGAAAACCTTTATTCCTACGAACTTTAAATGACTTCAACATCGTTTGTTATTGAAGATTTGTTAGGGTGGCTTAATGGTAGAAATGTTTGTGAATTAAGGAAGAGTTTACTAATGTTTATTTGGACGTTAGGGCTAATGGGTTGGTTAAACCAAATAAGGTTATTTGTACGTTATTTTTGCTTATTTCTGTCTACCTTGTTTTTAGCGAAGTATTCTAAACTAGCGGTGAGTTTATTTTTTTACAGTCAGTTATAGATGCGTGAAAAACATAGATAAATATATTTCACAACATAATACTATGATATCAAATAAATATCTGGGCCAGATAACCAACATCCGTAACCCAACTAATAGCAAAAAAAAAACTCTTCTAAAAAATTGCAATTGCTGAAAATAAAAACCTGCCCATTGAATTGCCAATGTATGTCTGAAAGTATTGTTTATAGAGCTCGAATACATTCATATGATAATGATGTTCAATTTTAATTTGGAAGCATTTCCAACAGGTGGAAGATGAGATTTAACAACCACATGTCTTTAAACAACAGTAAATACAGCAAATGTATTACTTTATCCATACATAATTGGAAATTAAAAAACATTAACAAAAACCCAATAATAAACTGGAATATCGTTGATAAATCCAAACATTACAATGGAAATAGAACAAATGTAATCTATGCTTTTTAGAAATACTTGCCATCTTAAAACATATCTATAATCCTAATTTGCTTACTAAAAAAAGGATTTGTTGACCACAAGTTATAGAACTGTTATAGAAAAATACTTAAATTCAAACACCAAGATTTAGATAGATTCCTATACCTTTACCCATTCTTTCTTTCTTTCTTTCTTTCTTTCTTTCTTTCTTTCTCCGCAATATTACTTTTAACAATTATGAATTAAAACTTTTTATTTTTGATCTCTACATTTTTCATTCTTTACTTTTAATTCTTAATGTTACTTTTTATTCTTAAATTTTATTTTTTATTTTATTGTAATAATTTTTTTTAATTTCAATTTTTTATTCACATGTAATATTTGAATATTAAAATGTTTACGTTTCATGACTTACGCCAATTTGATTTGTTTTCCATTGATTTTTTCAATATATTCTATTTTCATTTTCATTTTAAATTTTAAATTTGAATTTAAAATTTTTATGTATATGTAACCTTAGGATATTTAAATTTTTAAATTTGGTATTAAAAAAGCAGTATATTAGATTTATAAGATTTAATTTCTATGAACATCGACTGAAATTAAATTCAAATTTAATACACTCCCAGTTGGAAAGATTGCACAACGCTTGAAACTCCGAGTTGTTCCAGACGTAGGATAATATATATATATATATATATATATATATATATATATATATATATATATATATATATATATATATATATAAATAATCATTGAAGCTGGAGTGGCGGTATCTGTTTAGGACTAGGTTGAAAAAATTCGGATTTTGTAATTTAATGAGCTGATAGTTTGTGATATTAACAAAGTCATCTGAAGAATTTGGAAGATATATTTTACCTTCATAAATAGATAAGTATCGTGTAATGGATCTTTTGCACTCTAGAATCATTTCTTCAGTCAAACAATGCCGTCCTTATCATAAAAAGGAAAATAAATCAAATTAATACCATATATTTTCCCGCCCACATTCCTTGTTACCCGCCTTTCAAGTTTTCAGTCACTTCTCTTTTCACTTTTTATACGTTGTACACGCAACATTAACTAATTATAGTTTCACCGTCAGAATATATATATATATATATATATATATATATATATATATATATATATATATCGGATTTTAGTACTTGGTGCAGACATACTTATTATGGTCATATATACTGTTTTTCATGCGGCCATTTTATTTTTCTTGAAAAGATAAAGTTAAGGGAAAGAGAAACAGAAAAGTAAAGGACTAAAAAATGTAAATGAATCAATCTGATAACGATTATTCCTTTCTTAATATATATATATATATATATATATATATATATATATATATATATAGAGAGAGAGAGAGAGAGAGAGAGAGAGAGCACTTTTTCATTTTATTAACCTTAATATTTGTTTTTGTCTTTTGGGCCTTTCGGCTGTCACGAATGTAGCCAGTCGTTAAAAGAATAAAGGGTAATAACAATTCTGATATATTGGTTTCACTGCGTATATATATATATATATATATATATATATATATATATATATATATAGATAGATAGTTTTATATATATATATATATATATATATATATATATGCAGGTTCGCATGGATAAATGTTCGGCTGAATTATACAATAAATGAAAATAACACTGACATAGCATTTTAAGAGATATGTTTACCAAAATTACACAAAAATATCTTAAAATAATACAGAGTGAATTCATTCAATGAAATTGCCATTGGCTTTAAACTTCCCACCGAAACGACTTTGTAATATCAGTAAAACACTTTTAAATGTTCGCATTGGGGCTTTTATTGCGAATAACAAGTAACTCATTATGCCATTTCCAAAGTACTGTCTGAGTGAATTGCGTCATAGAATTGCATCATGTGCGTGTGCCTGATATTGTTTCACACACACACACACACACACACACAAACATATATATATATATATATATATATATATATATATAATTGTGATATTGAGAATATGCATCCTATGTCCTCTTTTGTACAATGTCGAAATAAATCCTGATATATAACCCTTTTAAGATATATATATATATATATATATATATATATATATATATATATACCATCTACGTATCATTCATTCAGCAAGGAATTAAAACACGCACAGCTATTGGGTGTGTATAATGATAATATACACGCTAAAAGTCTGCCTCCTTCTACCGAGCGCCCGTAGCTCAGAGGTAGAATCGCCGACTGACGCCAATTCCGAGTTTCAAAGCTGGGTAAAAAGCAATCGGCTTTCTAACCGTACTGACGAGGTGTGATACAGCGAAACAGATCTGTCTACGGATGACTATATATGTATATATATACATTGATTGTTTAATACTTACTTTTTGAACATAATAGGGTTAGGCCAGTACACATATGTATTAAAAAGTGTTCGAATCCCAAATAAAGACGAACTGCTAAAGGAAAGAACGGAAATTATGACGAAATGCATCCACAGTAAGAAATCCCTCTTAGGTTCATACAACCAGGGATGAAAACGCCATAATCCGATTTAATTTAAAAATAGCTCGTTCATAAATTCCCTGGCACGTGAACGTTCAAAAAACACACCGTTACAAGAGCGTTCTTAAAAAGAGAAACCGTAAACAGTAAAATCTGTTATAACAAATCGCCTGAAGACACCACTCATGGTGGAAACCTGGGTAGTGAAATAACTCGTTTAATATATATATATATATATATATATATATATATATATATATATAAATATATATATATATGTCGATTATGCTGTCTCTCACACCTCTCTTCTTCACCCGTCTTCCCTTACTTCCTACCACCCTATATGCATTTTCTTACTTCTTTCTCTTTGTTAAACCCAAACGCCGTGTCATTAAAGGCTGTATATGACCATACATTATTTTCTAGTGTTAAACCTGTCAACTTTCTCTGAACCTTTTCACCATGTCTCTTTTACCTCTCTCTTTCTCGCCTGTCTTCCTCTTTTGTTCAAAGTCTCTTTTACAATTCTCAATTCTGATTTCTCATTTTCTCTACCCCTTTACCTCGCACACAAAAATTTACCAATATATGGAATCGAATTTTCCATCTCCCTTCAAAAAATAGCGTTTACTAACTGATGAGATATTGTCCTTTCAATGTCGAAACAAAATGTACACTTTTGTAGTAAATTATAATTTGTACATATTCTAAACTATAATTTATAATAAATATTCATTGCTCTATTTCTATATTGAGCACTGCTTTAAATTAATGTTTTGAACGTTGGAAAAATTTTTCGTTCTTTATTCACTCGGATATATAATGATCTAAACTTATTTATAAATGGAACGTTGTCTGTGTGTGTCTGTGTGTGTCTGTGTCTGTGTATCCGTTACCGATAGACTCCGAAACGACTGAACCGATTTTCCTGAAAATTTACACAATTGTACTATAAGCGTCTGCGAGTGTTCTTAGATAGATTTTATGTTGAGGTACCCCCAATAAATATCAAAAATCGATAATCGAAAAAATCGGGTTATAGAAGGAGTGGTCCGATTTTAATCAAATTTGATACACTCATAGAAAAGATATAAGAAACGATATTCAGAAGTTTCAAGGTTGCGGTTCTCACAATCATGCAGAAAATCGATGATATATATATATATATATATATATATATATATATATATAAAGCAAGATGCTTGTGTGTGTGTCTGTTTATGTGTCTGTATATCCTTTATACAAATCCACAATATTTTATCCGATTCTCACCAAACTTCACACAAATATTCTTTAGGACTGAGTCTGAGCTCCACTTCTGCGATATACGCATTACTCTTCAGAAATGAATTGAGTTCTGTCGGTGACTGGCGTACGTATACACTGCTCATAGACAAAACGTTAAAAGTTCCCTTCACCGATCTCTTGTGCCTATGGCTTAGGGGTTAGCGACTCCAACTGACACCAAGTCGGTCGAATTTCGATCTCGGCCAGAAGTAAGTGTATGTGTCTAACTACACGTATGAGTTGTGTTACAGCGAAACAGACTTGTATGTAGATGCCTAATACATATATAAATATATGTACACACATTTAAAAACACGTCTTAAAACACATACGCATATATACGTTATTATCTCAAACGTTCTAGTAAACTGAATTCAAATAATATATATATATATATATATATATATATATATATATATATATATATATTACGAATGTGCAAATCTATGGATCTGAATTTTTTTACAGACAGGGAGAAAAGCATTTAAGTATAATATTATTTGTAATAAATTGCTCGATATCAAAGATAGAGTATTAATAGTATTAGTATAGGTAAAAGATACCAACGTAAAATAAATAACTAACTACCCTCAAAGTGTTCAAACAAAATACCCATATTTATAAGTACAAAAATCTCAACAGCTTCTAGTAGCCTAAAAATATTCAATGAAAACAAAAAAATCATATTATTCAGCTCTAAAAACAGCGGATATTCAAAGAAACTGAAATATTAAAACGAAAATAATTCAAACAAAAACTACAGAAATAGAAATGTCATCTGCGTCACCCCTACTCTAAAAGTAACATAATAAGAATTAAAACGAGAAAAATGTTTCTCAACACAATCGAAATCTTTTCTCAACACCTTCTTTAACTTTCTTTATTTTACTAAACCCATTGTGATAACCTTCAATACCTAACCATACACCTAATATACACAGTCCTTCAAGCGAATTACAAAACCTATTTACCAATTAAATCATATAAAGAATTATATATATAGAAAAAATATAACAAGCAGTTAACACAAAAGCAAAATAAACATAATACAACAATACACACATAAACGTAAACAACAATAAATAATATATGAAAAACTATGTTAAAAATGCAAATTTCTAAAATTAAGATTTACAATTATTATAACGCCACAAAAAAGGAAAGAAATAGAAAAAACTTATAAGTATATGTGCGCATACAATCATATACATATGCGTGTGTACATATACATATGTGTATAGCCATGTGTGCATCTGTGTGTACGTATGCAGCGATATACACGCATTCAACATTTAAAAAATGATGACATTTCTAAGAACAATAACAACAAATCAACATAAAACAACATCTGATAGAAACGAGAAGACAAAGCATTGACAAAAGTGAAAATATGCACTTGGGCGTACATACACAGATAAACACACCCACATGGGACAAATTCATAACCATATCAGACAGTCAGTTAAGTGCCATACTTGATACGCGCTTGGACGATCATATCTCGAAAGAGACATGACTTACTGGGCAGAAAACTATCCCGCAGTTGGTTGCCATTACTTTCTACGGTAGGCTGGTTGCCAGCCAAGGCTTTAAAACCAAATCTGTTCTGTTATTTAGCCCATAACTAGAGGGAAGAGAAAGGGAATTTGTGCGTAAGTAAATGCAAGGAATGCAACTGGAATTCGAATTCGGCTCCCCGATTTCTCGTTCCGAGCCAATATCCACTGCACCACAACGCACATACCACAACCATATAGAAAGCCGAAAAGTTTTTAATATTTTTTTTTTTAATCATTTCACCCAGAGCAAGGCGGAAAGGCCACTAATGTGCAGGGGGCTACATAAATGTAAAAAGATTAATTAGAAAAGAGTGAGGAGTACAAACTAGTTAGAAAGGAACAATAGAAAGCTGAGAAAGCAGGTGCGATGACAGATACATAGGTGCAGAGAAAGGGAAGGTTATACAGGGGAGGGGAGAGAGCTAGAGTCCAGTGGTTAGTAGATGCGCATTGACTTTGCATTTAAATTTCTGGAGGTTGTAGCCGTCAGGAAAGCAAGAATACGGGAGTGAGTTCCACAGGCGGGAAGTGCGAGAGAAGAAGCTGCAGGAGTAGAATTGCCGTCTGCATTTGGCTAACCTGACTGTGAATGGGTGTGACCCAGATGCCAGTCTGGTTGCACGAGTAAACACCTGTTGAGGAGGCATCAGTGACTTAAGTTCGTCTGAGCATAAGCCATGAAAGTATTTATAGAACAGACAAAAAGAGGCCACCTTTCGACGATGGGGAAGTGGCTGCAGTCGAGCCGCCAGATCAGTACCTATCACATTACAGACTCTCCTTTGGAGCCTGTCAAGAACACTGAGGAGAACGGCAGGGGCACCTGACCATAAATGGCAGCAGTACTCCATGCACGGACGGATGGTTGACTTGTATATATGCAGGATGGATTCAGGTGGAAAAAATATCCTGGATCGACATAGTGACCCAACCTTCTTAGCAGTAGATTTTGCTATGGATTCAATATAATGGTTCCATTTGAGGTCTGAGGACAGGGTAAGTCCGAGGAGGCGTAGTGTATTACTCTCCGGGAGAATCGCTTGGTCCATGCTTATGGGAGGCAGGAGAGGCTGCCTGTAATGGTTGACAGACAACAGCTTAGTCTTAGATGAATTGAAGTTGACAAGCCACTTCTTGCCCCAGTTCACCACAGAGTGTAGATCCCGTTCAAGGTCAGCAGCGAGATTATGTCTGTCCGCCACGACAGGTTTCTTACTGGTGCGGGAGTATATTGTAGTGTCATCTGCGTAGATGCCTACTTGGGACTTTATCTCATCTGGAAGGTCGTTGATGAAAATAAGGAAGAGCGTCGGGCCCAGGATAGAGCTCTGTGGGACACCAGCATTCGTGCTGTAGGACGAAGAGGCACGCCCATTCAGAACGACCTTCATTTTGCGGTTATTTAAGAAAGATTGGATTAGGTCAAGCAGGCGACCGGTAATACCATAACCGCGTAGTTTGCATAGGAGGCCAGAGTGCCAAACCCTGTCGAAAACCTTGGAGATGTCCAGAGCAACCGCGCGAAACTCGTTAGACTCATCAAGGGCCTATAGCATGTACTCCGTTACGGTTGTTAACAAGTTGGCCGTGGACCTGGCAAAGCGGAATCCATATTGCCTGTCGGAGAACAGTTTGTGGGCGGTGAGATGATGAACTATTTCAGCATTGATTATAGCCTCGAATACTTTCCCGAATATCGGTAGAAGACTGATAGGGCGATAGTTGGATAGGTCCGAGGGTTCACCACAATTCTTAAATACAGGAACGACTGAAGAGAACTTCCAGCATGCAGGAAAGCAGGAAGCAGAAAGGCAGTAGTTAAATAGTTTAGAGAGGACAGGGGAAAGTTCAGGAGCACACCTCTTAAGGACTATCACCGGGATTCCATTGTCTCCACACGCCTTATGGGGGTCGAGTTTTGAAATTACTCTGGATACTACTGTCGGGGTAATATATACGTCGTGCAGTTTGGCCTCAGTTCTAATAGGGAAGTCGGGTGGGTGTACTCCGGACGAGTCGGATGTGGAGTTGGATGAGAATCTGTGGGCAAAGCACTCAGCTTTGTCCGCAGATGACGTGAGAACCTCAAATCCATGGATTAAAGGAGGTATTGAGGATTTCCTATTGTTGAGTACTCGTTTACAAACCCTCCAATAGTCCTTGGAGCCGAACTTGCGGTCAGCTATGTGCTGCGTCATTTAGGGTTCTCTTGCACTCATTGCGAGCAGATGTGAACAGGCGCCTATTGTGATCAGTTGACTTACTCCGGAATAGACGGAAGTAATGGTTCCTGTGGGCAATGGCGGCTGAGCAGGCCGGAGAGAACCACGGAGCGGAATGAAGGCATCAATGCCAGCTTTCACCCATGATGAGACCTCAGAGGCACAGTCATCAACTGATAGGTCGAACACTTTTCCCCAATGGACGTCGCAGAGGAAATCGCGAAAGGCATCCCAGTCAGCTTTTTGGTAGAGGTAGGAGGTCCTATAGGTAGGGGGCTCCTGAATGCATGAGGATGATATACCCCAGTGATTGTAATAAAGGGTTCGGTTTGAAATTCGTAGCACATGAAGAAGAGCGGAGCGTACAACGGCCGAAACCTCGTACAAATGACAACAAAGAGGAGGACAATAGTCCAAATAATGTAAATACTGGAAATACTACCTCATCACAGAAATATAGACAAATACATATTTATACACTTGAGAAGTGCAAGAGAAGAAACATTTCACATAGAACATACGGTTTCATGTAGTTTTTTAAACAGTGAGATCTAGAACCCTTGATCCAGACAAAGTCAGTCATTTAATTGCTATACGTGATACACGCTTGTATCAGAAATGACAAACTGGACAGAACATTTTCCCATAGTAGGTTGCCATTCCTTCCTGCGGTAGTCTGGTTGCCAGCCAAGGCTATAGAACGTAATCTGTCCTATTATTTAACCCATAACTGGAGAGAAGAAACAGATTAATACATTTCCCTAAGGTATTTGTGCGTAAGAGAATGCAAGGAATTCAACTGGAATTCGAACTCGGCACACGATTTGTCGTTCTGAGTCGATATCCGCTGCACCAGAATGCTACTACGCTTAAATTCAAAAAGTCGAAGCAACAAGGAGAAGAGTTCATAAAAAAGAAAGTATTTACAGAAACGTAAAAGGGAAGCTGTATTAGGGCGATGATAAAGAAATTGAAGATGTGAAAGCAAGTCAGGACCAATATCGTTGCAGATTATTCTTTGAATTTTATGTAGAATCTTAAATCCTACTTACTTTTACTTGTTTCGGCATTTACCCTGGTCGGGTTGTGCCGGCTTCCTCCCGAGGGCGAACCACATCTCAGACCATCGCAACCCACGTTCGCCGATCCTGATCCTGGTCACACGAAATGGCGACTCAACCGCGGTTCCATCGTCGAAGACCAATTGCTTGTGCGTTCGATAATACTGCTAGGTCATCCCTGATAGTCGTCGCCCACGTCGTCAGCTACCTACCAACACGTTTGCGCCAGCCAGGTAGAGAAGAGGGGAGAAACCCATCGCGGATGAGATCTCCCTCCGGAGAATCCTATATGCTAATATATAATTATCATCCTAAATATATAGCTAAGATGCAGTCCCTGATATAGCAGTAATATTCAATGCAAGGACTTACAAATTTGCAAAGTGTATATTAACGTTGTGGTGCAGTGGATATTGGCTCCGAACAGGAAATCAGAGAGCGGCGTTCGAATTAAAGTTGAATTTGTTGCATTCAATTCAGTCAGTTAGGTGCCATACGTGATACACGCTTGGGCGATCATGTCTCGAAAGAGACATGACTGGGCAGAAGATTATCCCGCAATAGTTTGCCATTGCTTTCTGCGATAGATTGGTTGCAAGCCAAGGCTATAGAACCCAATCTGTCCTGTTATTTGACTCATGGCTAGAGAAAAAAAAGATGTATTATATTATTAAGTATTAATTAGTGGGGGATCAGTTTATTACTTCATAACAATAGAAAACTGATCCCCCACTTTATGACCAGTAGAAGCCTTAATCAGTATTTCAATTATTATATTCAGTCAGTCAGTTAAGTGCAATACGTGATACACGCTTGGGCGATCATGTCTCGAAAGAGACATGACTGACTGGGCAGAAGATTATCCCGCAGTAGTTTGCCATTGCTTTCTGCGGTAGACTGGTTGCCGACCAAGGCTATAGAACCCAATCTGTCCTGCTATTTAACCCATAACTGGAAGGAATAGACGGATTAATACCTTTCCGAAGGGTATTTGCGCGTAAGTGAATACAATGTGTTCAACTGGAATTCGAACAGAGCGGGTTAAATAGTAGGACAGATTAGGTTCTACTGACTTGGTTGTCAACCAGTGTATCGCAGAATGAAATTGCAACCTACTGCAGGAACAATATACCGCCCAGTTAGTCATGTCTCAAAAAAGACATGATCGACAAAGCGTGCATCACGTATGATACTTAACTGACTATGTATTAGCAAAAAATATTGTCTGGTACGAAACAGTGAACTAATTTTTTTAGTAGAAAATTTAGCAACATATTCAGAATAATCGTTCAATTTCATGTCATTTGAAAACGTGTGACCGATCCGAAACAATGCGTAATTTCTGTGGGAGTTGTCATTAGCCATTCTAATGGAGAACAAAACCCTCATCATATTTATTCGTTAGAAACCAGCTTCCTAAACAAATGAACATTTAAATAATAATACTGTAACCTTTAAAATATTGTATGAAGCACTCCGAAATTATGAGAAACAACAGGTAGTGAAAACCTATTTTTCTCGTCTTACTCTCACATGAATAAAAATAAATGTTTTATAAAATTTTTTTAGAAGGAAGCAGCAGTTTTTAACAAATCTGTTCCAAAGTGATCGCGTTTATTGATCTCGTTATCCTAAGGAACAAAAGAAAACGCTAATATAAAACCCTTTGCTAACTTGGTCAGGGAAAGTCTTCAGGAGTAAACTCTAAAGAAAAAATCTGTATTCAGATTCCTCAAGTCAGTAATTTTTTTAAAAGAATTTAAGTTTCCCATAATACACACTCGTTTACTTTAAACAGAATTAGAAACCGATATATAATTTTTTTATATATTATGAACAATGTATCTTCGCATCATCATAAAAATCATTTTAGTCTGATGACGTCGTAAAAAAAGAAACCTGTCTCATATAATTTCTTTTTTATGTTTTGCTATTAAACTTGTTCAATGTAAATATGAACAATAACAATATATCGAAGAAAATCGTGCTGCCTTTGGATGTAAAACGAGAAATTGTGACTACAATTCCAGAATAAGTTCTTGAACAACTTTCAATGCTCGTGTCAACTGCACAGCATATAATGCGACATCAGTGCCATACGTGATACACGCTTGGGCGATCATGTCTCAAAAGAGACATAACTGACTGGGCAGAATATTTTCCCTCAGTAAGTTGTGATTACTCGTTGCCGACCAAGGCCATAGACCATAATCTGTCCTGTTATTAAACCCATAACTGGAGGGGAGAGAAAGATTAATACTTTTTCCAAGGGTATTTGCTCGTAAGTGAATGCAAAGAAATTCAACTGGAATTCGAACTCGACTTTTCGATTTCTCGTTCTAAGCCGATATCCACTGCACCACAATACACATCTAATGCAAAATAGCATGATTTAAATTCCGCTTTTTTCCTGGAGAAGATGTAAGCCTAAACTCTTTCTATACTTGCAAAGAAAGATTGTCCGTGACTGCAGTAACCATAAATTTGGGATTAAGAATATTGGGCAGCCTAGGAAATTAGTAGCCTCAAAAGAGAGGAGTGTCAAAAAGAAATATTTTTTCGTTGATTCTGCTATTATTTTGACTACCTCTTTAGCAATTATAAAGTAAAAGCCAAGATAAGGTGAAACGTTTGAATACCAATTTTAAAGAATCTTATTTTTATCTTTTCTTTTTCTGGTTAGTTTCTGTTTGGTTGTATGTATTGCCTTCAGAATCAAACCTCAATATTTTTGAACAGTTTCCGCTAAGTCGCTGTTTCTACCCAGTCAGGTCTATTTTTGTACGCTTTCTAGGCTAATGTACTGCATTCACTTACACGATTGCCATTTATATCTTGCTGCACACACAAGCAACACGCGCAATTTCTTTGTCAATTTTCGCTTTGATGCTTTTTCAATTTCATACACTCTTTCTGGGAGAGGAAAATCCATCAGTCGAAAATGTAGCAATGAAAAACGAAGTAGGTACAATATATATATATATATATATATATATTCAGAATTCAATAATGGAAATGATAGACAGAAATAATTTTCAACTCCCGCTTTTTGAAAAATAGCACTTTTTCAACAATCCATACCAAATCAATAAATATGAGTGCTCTCTCGTTGCTTTTACTGTGTTTTAAGGTACAGCTCTTTTCAGGTAAATTTTTCTTCTTTTTGTGGAGAATGATCAAAATTCACACATATACATATACACACAAATACACACGCACACACCCACAAAGATACGAGTTCTCATAGAGTGTCTGTATAAATCGATAGTTGCCAAGGCGGTTTTTTTTGGTACAGAAATTTCGATCCTAACTCACCATTCGATTTCTTTAGCAAGATATATAATACTCATATTGTAAAGGCCTTTCCTAGAAAACCGTTTAGTAAATCAATCTTAACAGTTCCTTGACATTTATCTATACATCTGAGATGAGGTAGTATTTATATTATTTACATTATTCGGGCTGTTGACCTCGCTTTTATTGCTGTGTTTACGATGTTTCGGTCGTTGTCACTCTGCCCTTTTTCAGGTGCTAGCACACATGGCCCAATGGATATAAGATTTGCTTAGTTCCAGTGACTTGACCCAAAGTGTCGTGAGTTCAAAATCTGGCTACAGCAGTGGTTAACAAATAACTTTGAGAGTTGAGTTAAAGGGAGATAACTAGATGGCATCCGGAAGTGACATCGCACATGAAATTAGAAGGATTTTCTGCAGTGATTGAAAAATAGGGTTCGCTTCGAAACTCCTAACAACTGAAGAAGACCAGAGTGTACAACGACCGAAACGTCGTAAACAACAATGAAGATTAGGACAACAGTTGAGACAATGTAAATAATGTAAATTCTTGGACGGTTTCATTAGTTCCATCCAGGTTACGTACCTTCAATATACCCTGAGAGTATCAAATTTACCAATTCATCTTTCCTCAACTGTTTCTTTATGATTCTAATAATAAGTGTTATTTCAGTTTCCAGTTTTTGTAAAACTTCGATGTTGCGCGCATGTTCGGTATTTGGTATTCTCAGCATCCTCCTGTAGAGCCACGTTCCTGTTTCTTCAAATTTCTTGTTCATTTGTGAGAAAATTGTCCAGGATTCACTGGAGGACTGATTTTACATCAAAATTTAATATTCTTATATTTTTTTGTTTCTAATCATTTCTTTTTAATACTTCGCTTAGCTTCTGAAACTCGTCTTCCGCATATTCGAATTTTAGTGTCGCAGTTTCCATCCGCTGTTAAAATTCTTTTCAGGTATTTAAGTTTTTATACTTGCTTCATTTTCGTATCTGTATTTAGTCTGCTGGGCAGTGAATTTTGCATACAAGCATATTTTCTATCTTCTTATAAGAGATGGTTATTCCATTCTTCTTGCTTATCTTCATTATCTTCTGTAGGAATTAATGTAGTTTCTTTTCTGTGTTTGCAATCAAAACAGTATATTTTATCTTGTTAAGCTTGTGGCAGGAAAATATGAATCTTAATAGGACATTTAATTCTTTCAAAATAATCAGTCTTTCAGTTAAGTACCATACGCGATACACGCTTGGGTGTTTTTTTTTTTTTGTTTTTTGTTTTTGTCGCATAAGAGACATAACTGACTAGGAAAGAAGATCCTCTGCAGTAGGTTGCTAGTACTTTCTGTGTTTCTAGTTGCCAACCAAGACTATAGAACCTAATCTATCTTGCTATTTAACCCAAAGATGGGGGGAGAAGAGACGGATTAATACCATTCTGAAGGCTATTTGCGCGTAAATGAATGCAACAAATTCAAAATAATACTATGCTGTGAATAAAACCCTCGAACATTTTCTTATAATTTTCTAGTTTAGCCACACCTGACAAATGATTAATATTTCGCAAAAGGAAAGGATGTCTTTTACGAGGAATTCCGTTTTGTTAAACCAAGAAAGAGAATTTTGAGATTAAGAATGGAGTAATATTGCGTAAGGCTCAAAAGCAATTTTTATAGAACCGGTTAAAACCGGTTTTTATATGGTGATCACTGTTGTGGGTTCCCCACTTTTTCTGTGATCATGGACTCGACTTGAGTATATATATATACTCATGCCATAATGAGATACGGCAGAACCGTAGAGATCCGTTAGAGACAGTGAGAGTACCGCGACTGATCCGTAATTTACCGAGAGATACCGAAGTTACACAGAGAAATATATATATAAAATAGAATGTTTAATTACTTAGTTTCTGGTCGTAATAAGATCAGACCAGTGCAAATTTGTGTTAAAAAAGTGTTCAATACAATCATATTGAAGATATTTTACATTTGTAAACTCGTTATTACGCGACCTAGGTTTCTACCATGAGTGGTGTCTTCAGGCCATTTGCAATAACTGATTTTACCGTTTACTGTGTTTTTAAGAACGCTTACTTAACGGTGTTTTCTTTAACGCTCACCTGGCATGGAATTTTTGAACGCACAATTTTTTAAATTACAAAGAATTATAACGTTTTCATCTATGGTTGTATGAACCTAAGAGGCATTCTTTAGTATGGTTACACTTAGTCATATTTTCCGTTCTTTCGTTCAATAGTTCGTCTGTATTTGGGAATAGCATAATCTCTAAGTTTTCTTCCTGACATAGTCTACATATTTTGCCACCGTTTTAAGGCTTGGCCGTTTTTGCTATACTCTACGTTAGGTCTGGTTCTTTTTCATATTTTGATTTTAATTTCCACACGTGACTAGCTACTTTTCTACAGTTTTTTAAGTTTTCTATTTTGAATGTAGACTTGTGATTGAACCACCTGGTCTTAAAGGTGTCTTTGGATGAACCCAGTCGTAGAATTTAAAATCAAAATAATTATTCGTCGAGTGTCTTGCTTTGATATAGCGCGAATGTGTTACTGGAGCTTTAAATAAACACTAACACCAAAACTCTACTACTTCAATACAATAGGGCTTATATTTATTAGTTCTCTTATAAGATATAGATTCGAATTAATACTAATCCGATATAGTACAGCTTGGAATTATTGCCATTCCTGCAATACTCAATTAAATTTATTACTAAGAATTATTACTATTCCTATAAATCACAGATTACTCTTTTTACTACTTTCTGAATATCGCTTCTTATGTCTTTATCTATGAGGGTATCAAATTTGATTAAAATCGGACCACTCCTTCTATAACCCGATTTTTTCGATTATCGATTTTCGATATTTATCTGGGGTACCTCGACACAAAATCTAGCTAAGAAAACTCGCAGACGCTTATAGTACAACTGTGTAAATTTTCAAGAAAATCGGTTCAGCCGTTTCGGAATCTATAGGTAACGGATACACACACACAGACAAACACATAGACACACACATCAAAGTTCCATTTATAAATAAGTTTAGATAAGTCTTTTTTTTATTATTTCTCAGTATTCGTTGAATTTTACCTTTTTCATGCAGGAAGCATTAGCGGTCACCATGTATTTCCCGCTCCGGTTTCAAAGTCATCATCGATTAGAGAAGAATAAATGAATAAATGGACACCCATATACACATACACATATATAAGTAAATTGGTCAAATGCGAGGTAGAGGGTGAGCCGAAATCTTTTTCTTTCGGTTCTACTTTGCCGTAGAGGTGGACGCGACTTCTATAACTGGAATTCTGCATTTACCCCTGAGCCTTCTATTTGCTAATGAGGGCACAGGAGAGAGGTGTCGAAAATTATTTTTAAAAACTTTTGTATGACCTGGATACCGATCGAATTCGCAATTATTATTAACCATTTTTAAACGATTCCTTGTTCGTATATTTCCGTCTGCTTATATTTTAAGCTGCATTGTATAGAAGTAGTAATAACTCCAAGCTTTGTTATACCTATTCTTATCTATAAATGGAACTTTGTCTCTGTGTGTGTGTCCGTTACCTATAGACTCCGAAACGGCTGAGCCGATTTTCTTGAAAATTTACACAATTGTACCATAAGCGTCTGCGAATGTTCTTAGATAGGTTTTGTGTCGAGGTACTCCCGAAAATCGATAATCGAAAATATCGGGTTATAGAAGGGGTGGTCTGATTTTAATCAAATTTGATACACTCATAGACAAAGACATAAGAAACGATATTCAGAAGTTTCAAGGTTGCAGTTCTTACGATATTGCAGAAAATCGATATATATAAAAGAGGCAAGATATTTGTGTGTGTGTGTGTGTGTATGTTTATCTGCCTGTATGTCTGCATTTTTTTCAGCCCTTTTATTCTAGTTTTTACTTCGGGTTTGGCTCAAAGTAGGCATAATTGTAGTTCTTAGTATCAGCCATAATACCATTTACTCAGAGGACTTATTTAGCCTTCAAAATTCAGTTTACGACGAAAAAAACTTATTTGATATCGATACCAGGAAATCAAAATTTGACTTACATCCATTTATTTTTCTTTCAGTCTACGGTTATGCTTTAACTTGAAACAACTATTGTTTTTTAGTCTTTCGTGCCAACGTCCAAAGAGTCTCAGCTCCAGGATTATGAATTAGTTTTAAAGCTTTCATTACACCCGAGCAACACCGGGCTATACTGCTAGTTTTAAATAAAATATAATGTTCAGAAGTTTCAAGGTTGCAGCTCTTACAATAGTGCAGAAAATCGATAATATATGTATATAAAAGGCAAGATGTTTGTGTGTGTGTCTGTTTATCTGCCTGTATGTCTGTATTTTTTCAGCCTTTTTATTTTAGTTTTTGCTTCGGGTTTGGCTCTAAGTAGGTATAATTGTAGTTCTTAGTCTCAGCCATGATACCATTTACTCAGAGGACTTATTTTACGACGAAAAAACTTATTTGATATCGATAGAAGGAAATCAAAATTTGACTTACATCCATTCATTTTTCTTTCAGTCTACGGTTTCGCTTTAATTGGAAACAACTATTGCTTTTTAGTCTTTCTTGCTAACGTCCAAAGAGTCTGAGCTCCAGGACCATGGATTAGTTTTAAAGCTTTCATTACACCCGAGCAACGCCGGGCTATACTGCTAGTATATATATATATATATATATATATATATATATATATACTAGATGCGATTGGTAAATTGTCGCACTTATTTTATTATTTCAAATATTATTTAGGCTGAGTCTGAGATCCAGGACCATGGATTAGTTTTAAAGCTTTCATTACACCCGGGCAACGCCGGGATATACTGCTAGTATATATATATATATATATATATATATATATATATATATATATTTGCTGCGATTGGTAAATTGTCGCAATTATTTTATTATTTCAAATATTTTTTAGGCCGAGTCTGAGATCCAGGATCATGGATTAGTTTTAAAACTCTCATTACACCCGAGCAAGGCCGGGCTATACGGCTAGTGTTATTTATAACTTACTGAATTTTTTCCTTTCTTTTTGGCAACTCCATCAATAATCTTGTTGCATTATGCGCCACTATCTACCTTCATCGCTTTTAAAGAATTTTTATTTCATATAAAATGAATCTGTCTTGACGTTGAGAACACCACGTCTATTAGTTTAATCGGTTCGTTAAAGGAAATTAATTCTCACAACTCGTTTTGAGTTTGAGTTTTGTTTAACGTCATATCAACCTCTGTGGGTTATTTAATGCCAAAAAGGTGGGGTTTTAACGTATTTTGTTAATGTTCAGTCATTAGGAATATGTTGATTTAATCAGATTTTGATGAATTTTTAATTTTATTTTAGAAACTGAAAATGTCTTCTAATGTTGTATTCAAAAATGTATTGCTGGCAATATATTTTTTCCTTCAAATATGTGTTACGGTGATATATTTTTCTTCAAAAACGTATAATTGGTAATATTTTTCATTTAAAAATGTATACTTTTCTATAAAAGTCTATTTTAATATTTTCATGGTGTTTTGACCCCAATTGGGTGGGGTAAACTATTTGCCAATAGCTGGGACTCTAACAGGTGCTACCACTCTGGGTCAGGGCGGACCTGGGAACAACAACAATGAAGAGTTTCTTCCAAGCTCCTCACAACCTCTCAAACAGAGGCCTTGCTGCCAGGTGCAGTTTACGGTCATACCCACGACCACTCACGCCTGTGTGACATGACTGCTCAGAATCAGATTTCGTAATTTTGTTAGATTCTTGATTCAGGTTAATTTTCTTTTTTATGCCTGTCTTGGACGCTAGGCATTTTCTTTACAAAATCTTCAGCATTAAAATGATTTTAGTTCGCATTTTAATACATCCATATCAGTCAGTTAAGTGCCATACGTGATACACGCTTGGGCGATCATGTCTCGAAAGCGACATGACTGACTTTGCAGAAGATTATCCCGCAGTAGGTTGCCATTGCTTTCTGCGGTAGACTGGTTGCCGACCAAGGCTATAGAACCCAATCTGTCCTGCTATTTAACCCATAACTGGAAGGAAGGAAGGGACGGATTAATACCTTTCCCAAAGGTATATGCGCGTAAGTGAATACAATGGATGCAACTGGAATTCGAACTCGGCTTCCCGGTTTCTCGTTCCGAGCCGATATCCACTGTCCCACAACGCCCATCATCACCCCTAAATAAAATAAAATAAAATAAAACTTCCATTGATTTTTTTTATTCGTAAGCGGAAATAAGCTTCAAATCTAAATTTTCTCCTAGATTTAAATCTTTGCTCCACGTGAATAATACTTCCGCCCAAAATTTTGTTAAACAAATTTCATGAAGCAGCTAATGTTGAATCAGTAACATTATCAAGAAACCTTCGTCTAACTTTATATTTCTTGATATCAACTAATTTTATTTTGAAGTTCCCTCTATCACAAATCCACTTCAAAATAAAAAGTAAACCATTTTGAACTGAAGAATTTCTGCGACACCTAATGTTCTTTTACTTCTATGTGCCTTTTCCTTTCATGACATAGGCGATCATGGCCCTCCACGTCTCCCTATCTCTGGTGGCTCTTAGTACACTTTCCCTTGTAACATCTCGCAGTCCCGTTCTCTCATCCATCTGCTCAGTTCTTTTAAATATGTTATACACTTCTTTCCTCTGTTTCTTTTTCCTTTCATCTGGCCTGTGAGTATCAGGTTCTCCAAGCCCTTCTTCCTCATTACATGTCCAAGGAACTTTAGATGTCTCTTCCTGATGCTCGATATTAATTTTCTTTTAGTTTCCATCCCTTCCAACACCACATCATTGCTCACATGCTCTGTCCATGATATCCGCAGCATCCTTCTCTAGAACCACATTTGCGTCAATTTTTTCCTTTGATGATATTATCCAGCATTCACTGCCATATTGAAGAACTGACATCACATAGCACTCCAGTACTCTCCTCTTTGGTTCCAATAATAGTTTCCTATCTCTTAATATTTTACACAGCTTCTGAAACGTGTCCTTTGCCATGCCAATTCGCCATCGGATCTCTGTGTCACACTTTCCGTTTTCTGTTAGAACACTTCCCAGGTATTTAAAATGTTACTACCTGCTTGATTTTAGTATCCCCTACATGTATTTGTCATTTTGGACTGCTACTTTTGCTGATGACTATGCATTCGGTTTTCTTGCAGTTTATTTATAGTCCTTTTTTATCACTCTCTTCAGCTACATTCTGTATGGAGGTCTTGTAGTTTCCTTTCCACGTCTGCAATCAGCACTGTATCATCTGCATACTTTATGTTGTTCAAATTTTGACTTCCGATTAAAAATCAGGTTCTCCAAGCCCTCCTTTCTCATTTCATGTCCCAGGAACTTTAGCTGTCTTTTCCTGACGATCGATATTAATTTCCTTTTCGTTTCCATCCTTTCCAAAACCTCCTCATTGCTCACACGCTCGGTTCATGATACCAGCTGCATCCTCTCAATATGCTTTCAAAAACACCAATAAAAAAACGTGAAAAATTCTCAGGTTTACAACAAATCCCTTTCTCGTCGCAATTTTTCTAGCACTCCATTTCTTAATTTTTTACCTAATGCTTGGAAACTGTTCCAAAAGTTACACAGATTTGTCAAACCATACGGATACTTGTCAAGACGAATAATCACAGGGCGTTTTATACTTGGAAAGCCATTCCATTTAGTTTTGCTATTCAAACAGTCGACCGTCAGAAAAATGTCCGTTTAAAAGCTCTAAACAAAAGTTGACATATACAAACATTTTCAACCGATCCAGACAGCAATAAACTGATTGAATGTGAACGAGAATGTGTAAATATGACGTTTGCATAAAATACTCCTTTATTCTCGATTTCACTTTATTCAAATACCCTGGCAATATGCACGATCTGTCATAAGTTATTGCGAATAATTTTTTAAACACTGTTGAAGTCTTTGAATAATTTCTGCAACTCCACTATCTTTAATGACACTAAAGTATCCCATCGAAAAATCCTTTTTGAAGATTTTCTTTTTCAGCGAATCCCAAAACGTGTGATGACCGATTTTATTCGAAGATCAAAATCTCATCAAACATGACAAAAAAAAAAATGTTTTTTCGATAAATGTCTTCAGTAATGTTCTTCTTTTATTAGCCATGCTACTTCAGGACGTAGGCGATCATGGATTTCCACATCTTCCTGTCCCTGGTGGCACTTAGCACGCTTCTTCTGTTTCACCATGCAACCCTTCAAATATGTTATCCGCTGCTTTCCTCTGTCTCTTTTTCCTCTATCTGGCCTGTTAGTAACAGGTTCTCCAAGCCCTCCTTCCTCATTGCATGTCTCAGGAACTTTATTTGTCTCTTCCTGATGCTCAGTATTAATTTCCTTTTCGTCTCCATCCTTTACAAATCCTCGTCATTGCTCACATGCTCGGTCCATGATATCCGCAGCATCCTTTTTTAGAACCACATTTCAGGTGCTTCACGTTTTTCCTTCATCTTTGATGATATTGTCCAGCGTTCACTGCCATATTGAAGAACCGACATCACATAGCAATCCAGTACTCTCTTCTTCGTTTCTAGGGAAATTGTCCTGTTCCTTAATGCTTTACTCAACTTCTGGAATGCTTCATTCGCCATACCAATTCGCCTTCGGATCTCAGTGTGGCACTTTCTCTCTTCTATTAGAATACTTCCAAAATATTTAAATTTCTGTACCTGTTGATTTTAGAGCCCCTCACCTGTAATTGTCATTTTGGGCTACCCTTTTTACTGATGACCATGCATTCAATGGACGTCGTTTGAATATAAATTAAATGTCCAGAAAACATATAGTGATTATTTATCTTTACAAAATACAAATTCGATCTGAAACAATCATTACATTGTGCTACTGATTCTAATATGTCTCATCCAAGTATGCTTCTTTTGTTTCATCACATCATCCGAATGGCAATCATTGATTGGCTGATATTTCAACGCAATGAATTAACCTTTTCAATAAATCATGTTCTTTTTAAGCTAATCTTTTATTCGATTGAATCGAAACTGTCTTCAAATAATCGATTACTGATTCACTAGTCGACAAAGATTTTCAGAACAGTTATTAAGTTTAGAAAGGTCTGGAATTTGTTGAGTCTATTCAAAGCTGTAGTCAAGTTCCTCAGATATCTCTAGCAAAGGTTTTATTAGTGAAAAGTTAATATGTTTTAATCGTTTCAACAGAAGAGAGGAGGTAATGCCACTATGACGTAGTGGTTTACTAACGTTAAATGAGTTAAAGAAACGGGTTCAAGAAAACAGAAGGTAGCGATTGAGGTTGGATTTAAATTATATCATCAAAGATGAAGGAAAAACTTGAGGCAGCTGAAAAATGGTTCTACAGAAGGATGCTGCGGATATCATTGATCGAGCATGTGAGCAATGATGAGGTTTTGGAAAGGATAGAAACGGAAAGGAAATTAATACTCAGCATCAGGAAGAGACAAATAAAGTTCCTGAGACATGCAATGAGGAAGGAGGGCTTGGAGAACCTGTTACTAACAGGCCAGATAGATTGAAGGAGAGACAAGGGAAAACAGCGTGTAACATAGTTGACTGGTGTGTGCGGATGAATGGCAGAACGGGGCGTTTCGCGGTGTAACAGGGGAAAGCAGAGATAGAAAGAGATGGAAAGCCATGATCGCCTACGTCCTGAAGGGACAAAACACATAGAAGAAGAAGAAGAAGAAGAAGAAGAAGAAGAAGAAGAAGAAGAAGAAGAAGAAGATACTTTCATGGCTTCTGCTCGGACGAACTTGTCACTGATGCCTCCTCAACAGGTGTTTACTCGTGCAACCATACTGGCAACTGGGTCCCACCCATTCACAGTCAGGTTAGCCAAATGCAGACGACAATTCTACTCCTGCAGCTTCTTCTGTCGCACTTCCCGCCTGTGGAACTCGCTCCCGTATTCTTGCTTTCCTGACGGCTTCAACCCCCAGAAATTTAAATGCAAAGTCAATACTCATCTACTAACCACTGGACTCTAGCTCCCTCCCCACCCCGTATAAACTTCCCTTTCTCTCCACCTATGTATCTGTCATCGCACCTGCTTTCTCAGCTTTCTATTGTTCCTTTCTAACTAGTTTGCACCCCTCGCTTTTTTCTAATTTATCTTTTTACATTTATGTAACCCCCTGCACATCAGTGGCGTTTCCGCCTTGCTCGGGGTGAAATGATTAAAATAAATAAATAAATAAATAAACGAAGTTGGCGGGGAAGCAAGAAAACGGAAAAGTGTTTAGCAGGCAATAAGTACGAGAGAAGGAAATCTTAGAAGATAACTTACGGTTATATCTAGCTATTTCTAGAATAAAGTGGTGAGACTTGGTTTCAAAATGAGTCAGTCAGTCAAGTGCCATCCGTGATTCACACTTTGGCGATCATGTCTCGAAAGAGACATGACTGAATGGAAAAAAGATCTCGTTGGATGATATTTTCACAAATTAATCGAAACTTATTGCTGAGGGTTTCTCCCTTATCCTAACGATGGACTCCGCCAGAGTATACATATACTACTGATATAGAAGCGAGACTGAAGAATACCGTCATAATAGTTCATAGTAGCTCTGTACTCCACTCATCGAGGAGATTATTACGAGTACCCGTCAGCCTCCGACTCGGACATACTCAATATACTACGGCTTCACTTCCAGAGTCTTGTGCATATACTTTTTACTAAACTGCATTCCTGGACTACTAATTCCATTCAAATCTGTATCCTAACGTTAATACACTTATTTTACTATCTCAATTTTTAGTCGTTGTTCATTTATTTGTGCGGACCCCTTCCTGGGATCCACAACACTTATGAGTGTTGTGAGCTATTTCTTGTAAAAAATTATCTTGTTTTTAGGGTTATACTTATCTAATAGCGCCATTATTCTCTTATTTGCAGTTTTATCGTTGATATGTTAACTACCTTTTTTGCTTTTTTTTAAGAATCATTGAAAGTAGCTCTCTATCAGTCTGTGAGTCAGTTAAGTGCCATTTGTAATACCTTCTTTCGAGACATGACTGACTGGGCAGAAGGTTATCACGCAGTAGGTTTCCATTACTTTCCACGGTAGAATGGTTGCAACCATAGTTATAGAACCCAGTCTGTCCTGTTAATTTACGCATAACTGGAGACAAGAGACAGATTAATACCTTTTCTTAGGGTATTTGCACGTGGGCGCAACGAATTCAACTGGAATTCGAACTCGGCTCCCCGATTTCTTTTTCAGAGTCGGTAGCTACTGTACCACATCATATATCAAAACATGTAGTAAAATTAAATTCATGCAATCGAGATACCAGAAATAAAAACCCATTAAGACAATTACAATGAAAATATTCACAGGGAAGTTTCATCACGATGATGGGAAATTTAATTTAAGCCGAGCTTCCAGGCAAGTAACGACAAAATTACCGAGTATTCTTTGGAGTTTCTCAATTGTCCTAAAGATATATAGTAGGGATCAGTCAGTTAAGTGCCATACGTGATACACGCTTGGGCGATCATGTCTCGAAAGAGACATGACTGACTGGGCAGAAGATTATCTAGCAGTAAGTTGCCATTGCTTTCTGCGGTAGACTGGTTGCCGACCAAGGCTATAGAACCCAAACTGTCCTGTTATTTAACCCATAACTGGAAGGAATAGACGGATTAATACCTTTCCCAAGGGTATTTGCGCGTAAGTGAATGCAATGAATTCGGTTGGAATTCGAACTCGCGCCCCCGATGTCTCGTTCCGAGCCGATACCCAATGTTCCACAACGCACATAGTAGGGATACCAAGCCAAATATGGCATAAATATTCGGTGCACGGCCGAATGACGTGAAGAAGCTGTTTGGCACGACGCAAAAGACATAACATTTCAGTTCATGTCAATGGAACATGTGAGACAAAGAAGGCGCAAAGAATCTATCTCCTGGGTATTAGCATCAGACAGGTTATGGAAGGAAAATAATTCTCTATGATCACTAAAAGATAGTTGTCTCTCTTTTAAGTCGTTAAAATTTACAAGCCATTGTTTGCGCCAGTTAACAACTGATATGTGTTCAAGTTTTTGATCAGCAGCCAATTTTATTTTATCGAACCTACTATAAAGGCAGGCATAAATGGTTTTGACTGCAACATTAATACTGATTTGGGGATTATTAATACTCGTAAATTCTTTGATAAAAATAAAAAACAAGTTGGGTCCAAGAAAAAAAGCATTGAGGGATCCCCGTTTTAATGTTAAAAGGATCTAAAAGAGTGGCCTCTCACCATTACCTCAGTTAAACGATCTGTTAAGAAAGAATGGATCAAGGTGAATATTCGGCGACAGACACTATAGCCCTTAAACATGTAAAGAGGGCCAGCAATGCAAAACCTGTCAAAAACTTCGAGATGTAATATATTACCTTGAACCTCAGAAGTAACTGTTGTGGTCCTGTTTAAGAGATCACAATTATAAGGTGAAAGTCCTGTGTTCACTGTGAGCAGTTAAACTACAAGTGTACTCCTCGATATTTACCAACCTTCCCACGCAAGGCTAGAAGTGACACAAGGTCTTTTTATTGTGGGTCTTCCCGGCCATATAGCCAGGCCAAAAATATCTGTCTATTTTTCCCCAGTCGTGATTCTATCCTTCGGCGGAACCACGACTGGGTTAGTGCTCTCTACCCGAAGTTAGACAGTGTCATAGTAGAGCACAAGTGTATTCCTCTGCTTGAAGGTAGAAATGTCTGGCATTATATAAACCAGACGAATCCATATTGTCCATGGATATATGGATGACGTCAACAAAGCGACAACCCGAAAAAGCAAGAAGCGTGGGAATTTGAGACATTATAAAGCGTGGAATTTTTGGCTGAAGAATCAGAGACTAAATAACGACTCCCGACGTCACCTTCGTGTGCGTGATTTCTCTCCGGCTGCCCTTCCCCTGTTTTATATAAGCGTCACTGACGAAGAATAAAAATATATGATTACATTTTTATATATACGTGTCCCTTGTTGTTTGTCCAGATGCAGTGACAGTATACAACAGAGATAAGGTCACAGACGCAGTCTCCCCATTTTGATCTAAAACTTCACAGACAAATTCTAGAATAAAGGAATATATCGCTGGTTAACCAGAAGAAAAGAAAACAGTACGGTGGTACAGTAGCTATCGACTCTGAACGAGAAATCAGAGAGCCGAGTTCGAATACTAGTTGAATTCGTTGCACTCACTTACGCGCAAATACCTTGCTAATCCTCGGGAGATAGATTTCTGTGTCTCACATGTATATATAATAAAGACACCATCAATATAAACCGTAGGATGATATATATATATATATATATATATATATATATATATATATATATATGTGCATGTGTGTATGTGTGTGTGCATATGTGTGTGTGTGTGTGTGTCTTTTTACCACTGCCATTTTATCGGAAAGATAGCTGAGTGAAGGGAAATGCTGAAATATTTCACCCTTGATTAAAGAACCTATAGAAAAGAGACTAATTTATTCCAAACTGGAAATCTTGTCACATTGGTATGGTGCCCTATGGACTCTTCCTCTGTCAATAACTACTAACCTGAGTGACTTCCGGGGAGGCAGCTGTGAGACAGTTGTGAGGCAGTTGAGACGCAGCGTAACTATACAGTTCAGACGTACATTCTATTTGCATTCTTACTTTGTATATATCTTCTGTTATTTTAATACACTGGTTAAATCTATCTTCTTTGTTTCCGTGTCTTTCTTCATGACCCTAACAAGGCTACAACACATCTATTTTTACTTTTCAGGATCAAAATAACACCTTCTTTGCTTTTATTTTTCCAATTCGGCATTCATTTTTGTGTCATTTTATCACTGCCATATTAGTATCGGCACTGCCCAATCGTCATCCTTCTTCTTGATAGAGGTCAACAGATTCATCTCGGTTTTGAGGGTGATTATTTTCTCCCCTACAACTCTTTTCCTGCATACGAAATTATTTTCTAAAGAGAAAAAAAAATTATCCTGAAAGAAATTCAGTGCAGTCATCACTTAGTCGAGTATGTGGATATATGCAAATGAATGGAAGGAAGGAAAAAGGCAGTGACCTATTATGTTGCAAGAAGAAATCTGCAGACGTTTTAATGGAATCAATATATATGAACGGGGCAACAGTGTGGTGGTGGCGATGAAGAAACACAATATGGATATATAATACAGAAACCATCGATATAAACCGTAGAATTATATATATATATATATATATATATATATATATATATATGTATGTATGTATATATATATATATATATATTATAAATTATGTTTTAGAACATGTATATAATTTCTTCTATTTCTTCTTCGACATATATAGAAGAAATTATGTACATGTTCTAAAACATAAAACTGAAATATTTCACCCTTGATTAAAGAATCTATAGAAAAGAGACTAATTTATTCCAAACTGGAAATCTTGTCACATTGGTATGGTGCCCTACCTATAGGAATGGACTCTTCCTCTGACAATAACTACTAACCTGAGTGACTTCCGGGGAGGCAGCTGTGAGACAGTTGTGTGGCAGTTAAGACGCAGCGTAACTATACAGTTCAGACGTACAATTCGGCATTCATTTTTGTGTCATTTTATCACTGCCATATTAGTATCGGCACTGCCCAATCGTCATCCTTCTTCTTGATAGAGGTCAACAGATTCATCTCGGTTTTGAGGGTGATTATTTTCTCCCCTACAACTCTTTTCCTGCATACGAAAATATTGAACGGGGCAACAGTGTGGTGGTGGCGATGAAGAAACACAATATGGATATATAATACAGAAACCATCGATATAAACCGTAGAATTATATATATATATATATATTATAAATTATGTTTTAGAACATGTATATAATTTCTTCTATTTCTTCTTCGACATATATAGAAGAAATTATGTACATGTTCTAAAACATAATTTATAATAAATATTCACTGCTCTATACATCATATATCGAGCACTGTTTTAAATTAATGTTTTGGACGGAAATTTTTTTCTTTTTTCTCGCCTCATTCTATACTCACTCGGATATATATATATATATATATATATATATATATATATATGTGTGTGTGTGTGTGTGTGTGTGTGTGTGTGTGTGTGTGTTAAGTAATTAATCGAGCTTTTTATTCGACCTCAACAGAATGCAGAATGTCATCCAAGAAAGTAACGAATTAAACTCGCTGACGCACCGCTCGTTCACAGATTCCGTGGTGGAACTCATCCGAGTTCCTTTACCCGTAAGACTTTGTGAACGAACGGCGCTTCATCGAGTTTAATTCGTCACCTATACGTCACCAGGTCCCGTGGTACAATTAGAATGACATGAGCTTAATAACCTGTCTGGGTTTCGATTCCTGGTAGTTGATGCGTACTGCTGAAGAGTCCCAAATATAGCACGAAACGGCCGTCCAGTGCTTTCTAAATTCTGTTGAGGTCGAATAAAATGCTCGATGAATTACTTAATTATTCAAATCCTCCTACTACTTTAATTATATATATATATATATATATATATATACATATATATATATATATATCCATTGCTAAATCCGCTGCAATGAAAGTCGGTTCTCTGTGTAGGGCCCGGAAGTTTTTTCCGTCTAAATCTATCCTGCACATATATAAATCTACCATCAGCCCGTGCATTCAATACTGCTGCCATATCTGGTCGGGTGCCCGTGCTATTCTCCTCTGGCTTCTCGATAAGGTACAGAGGAGGGTCTGTAATGTGATAGATACCGACTTGGCAGACAGCCTGCAGTCTCTCTCCCACCGGCGCGACGTGGCTTCCCTGTGTCTCTTCTATAAATACTTTCACAGCTTCTGCTCCGATGAACTTAGATCACCGGTGCCCCCTAGATACGAATTTGCACGAGATACTAGATTAGCAACTAGATCCCACCCTTTTACAGTGAAACAGATAAAATGCAACCGCAACTTCTACTCCAACAGTTTCTTTCCTCGCACTTCCCGACTGTGGAATTCCCTTCCACATGATTGCTTCCCCGACGGCTACAATCTCCAGGAGTTTAAATGTAAGGTCAATAGACACCTCCTAACACACTAACTTGCTCCCATTCTATCAAACACTCTTCCGATATGCCCAACCCTCATCCTCGGTATCTATCCTTACCCATCTGTCACCTTCCTCCTGACATTCCCTATGTCTAACCACTCCTTCTCTTTACCTTACCCTCTGTAGCTTCATGCGCAATAGTGGCAGTGGAATGCCTTGCTTGGGGTGAAATGATTAAAAATATATATATATATATGTGTGTGTGTGTGTGTGTGTGTGTGTGTGTATGTGTGTGTTTGCGTATTACGCTCTCGCACCCATATTGAGCACTATGGAGGGGTGGTAGACATTGAAAATGAGTAGCTACTAACTCAACTACGCATCGTTCATTCAATAATGAATTTGAACACACTCGGCTACTGGCGTGTGTTTACATTGTATATAACACGCTAAAAGTCCACTATCCTCTAATGAGATAGAATGTCTGCGGATGACTATATATATATATAATCCTGCAGTGTTTTATGTGTTATACAATTATCAGGAGCATATTTCAAGCTGACAATTTTATTAGATTTGAATATACATTCACTTAATGTTCATGGGAATTAAATTTTATGAAGTTAATTCACTGCCTTTTTATTAACAAGATAAAAGAAAATTAAATATTCTAAGGTTACATGTAGCTAGAAATTTAAAGTTTAGATTTAAAACTTAAAATTAATATCAAAATTAAATAAAAAAACAAAATATTAAGAATAAAAAACTTAAGGAAAAGAAATCAAATGGACGTAAATCATGAAACGTAAAAATTTAAATATTCAAATATCACATGTAGATAAAAAATTAAAAATTTTAAATACAATAAAATAAAGTAAAATAAAAATTAAGAATAAAAAGCAAAATTTAGAATTTGAATTAAAGATTAAAATCGTAGGGAGCAATAAAAAAAGGGGTCCAATTCATAATTGTTAACAGTAATATTGCGGGTGGAAAAAAGGAAAGAAAGAATGGGGTAAACGTAAAGGAATCTTAACCTTTCAACCTCGTCGCTACACTTTAAATGATAATATATATTGTATATATATATATATTGTCATCCGTAGACAGATCTGTTTCGCCGTATCACAGCTCATCAGTACGGTTAGACTCCGATTGCTTTTTACCCAGGATTGAAACCCGACCGAAATGGCGTCAGTCGGCGACTCTAGCCCTGGGCTATGGGTGTTCGGTGGAAGAAGGCAGACTTTTAAGCGATCTAATTCATTTCACTGAATGAGCGATGCGTACATGCCAGAGTAGCTACTGTTTATCAAAGTCTACTGTTTTTCCAGAGTGCTCAATCAGGGCGTGAGAGCGTAATATATATATATATATATATATATATATATATATATATATATATATATATTAAAAATATATGCATATTATCCTACGTCTACGGCACGACTCTGAGTTTTATGCGAAATATCAGGCGCACATTTACAAATTGAGATTTTATTAAATTTATATTTAAATTCACTCGATTTGCATGGGAATTAAATCTTATAAAATTAATTTACTGCTTTTTTTAATAACAAGATTAAAAATGAAAAAAATATTCTAAGGTTACATTTAGATAAAAATTTTAAATTTAAATTCAAAATGAAAACAAAAATACAATTTATTAAAAATGAAAAATGCAGGAAAAATAAATCAAATTGGCGTAAGTCATGAAACGTAAAAATTTAAATATTCAAATATTACATGTGGATAAAAAATTGAAATTAAAAAAAAATTATTACAATAAAATGAAAATAAAACTTAAGAATAAAAAGTAAAATGAAGAATTAAAATTAAAGAATGAATAATGTAGTGATAAAAAATAAAACAGTGTATAATTCATAATTGTTAAAAGTTATATTGCGGGGAAAGAAAGAAAGAAAGAAAGAAAGAAAGAAAGAAAGAAAGAAAGGGGTAAAGGTAGATGAATCTATATAAATCTTGGTGTAAGATTTTAAGTACTTTTTCTATAACAGTTCTGTAACATGTGGTCAACAAATCCTTTCTTTATTAAGCAAATTAGGATTATAGATATGTTTTAAGATGGCAAGTATTTCTAAAAAGCATAGATTACATTTGTTCTATTTCCATTGTAATGTTTGGATTTACCTACGATATTCCAGGTTATTATTGGGTTCTTGTTGAAATTTAAATTCAGTCGATGTTTATAGAAATTCAATCTTATAAAACTAATATACTGGTTTTTAATAACAAATTTAAAAATTTAAATATTCTAAGGTTACATATACATAAAAATTTTAAATTTAAATTTAAAATTTAAAATGAAAATGAAAATACAATATATTGAAAAGAATGCATGGAAAATAAATTAATTGGCCTAAGTCATGAAACGTAAAAATTTTAATATTCAAATATTACATGTGAATAAAAAACTGAAATTAAAAAAAGATTATTACAATAAAATGAAAAATAAAAATTGAGAAAAATAGTAAAATTAAGAATACAAATTAAAGAATGAATAATGCAGGGATCAAAAATAAAAAAAAGTGTTTAACCATAATTGTTAAAAGTTAAATTGCGGGAGAAAGAAAGAAAAAAGAAAGAAAAAAAGAAAGGGCTAAACGTTGAGGAATTTATCTGGGTCTGAAAATTTATGTAAGTTCTTTTTTCTTTGACAGCAGGTGGTCATTAAATCTCTTTTTTTATTAAGCAAATTAAGATTATAGAAAAGGTTTAACCCTCTAGGGCCATTCGTATCATAAAGTGGGGGATCAGTTCTATATTGTTATGAAGTAATAAACAGATCCCCCACTAATTACTACTTAACCTTCTAGGGCCATTCGTATCATATTTGATACAGTATTTCCCTATAAGGAAACATTTGGTATTTCCCTATAAGGAATCATTTGGTATTCATTGACTGAGCAGTCAGTACTGCTTTCATTTGAAATTTATAAAATATTTCTTTTAAAAAATTTTTCAGGAAAATATTTCTTTCAAGGCTTGTTTTCATACTGTATCAAATATGATACGAATGGCCCTAGAGGGTTAAGATGACAAGTTTTTCTAAAAGGCAAAGATTACATCTATCTCCTTTTCCATTGTAATGTTTGAATTTAGCTACGATATTCCAGGTAATAATTGGATTCTGTTTGGTGTTTCGGATGATGATGATGATGCTAAATTTTACTTTAAAATCACTCCCAGCGGGTCGAAGATAAAATTTAACAACCACATTTTGTCTTTTAACAACAGCAGAAGTTCTGCTTTATCCATACAATAATGGTAATTAAAATAACTCCAACAAGAAGCTAATAATTATGTGGAATTATATCTCTTTCTTTTTTTCTCCTCTTTTATAATATCTTTTCACCTCGGACAAAAAGATTTCAAAAGAAAAGGAAGTGGTGATTTTATTTTAACTTTTCAATAAAACGCTTATTGCTATCATTATTAACTACATCATGAGACATTGTTCTTTCAATGTCGAAATAAAATGTACAATTTTGTAGTAACTTGTAGTTTGAACATTTTCTAATTAATAATTATAATAATATAGATATATAAAGTGTGCGGATGACTATTTACGCTATCACACCCCCGATTGAGCACTCAGGAAGAATGGTAGATTTGAAAAACCGTAGCTACTCTGGCATATACGCATCGCTCATTCAGGAATGGATTAGAGCACTCTGGCTATTGGGCGGGTAAAATGACAATATACACGCTAAAAACGCCCATAGCCCAGAGGTAGAATCGCCGACTGACGCCAATTCGGGTTGCAATCCTGGCTAAAAAGTAATCGGAGTCTAACCGTACTGATACTGATGAGCTGTGATACAGCAAAACAGATCTGTCTGCGGATGATTAGATAGATAGATAGATAGATATTTAAATAAATGACAAGCACGTAAAAATGGAAAGGATAATCCCAAAAATTATCTAATTAACTTAAAATATTTAATAGATAAAATTAGAGAGATCAATGGATATTTTGGTGCAGGTGTTCTTTTATTTTTGCGAGATTTCTGGTATCTGTTGCCAAAATGTCAAACCTCTACCCTTCACCTCACCTTATTTCCTATCTGTGGCAAATCTTGTTTTTCTGAGTATTCAATGTAACATTTGATTCTTTCAGATTTGAAGAAGGAGTTTGTAATTTTTACAACTGCCGAAATAAATTCCGGATTTATAAACGTTTAGTTATCTATTGAGTTTTCTTATATATATATATATATATATATATATATATATATATATATATATATGTATATAATTTCTTATCCTTTTGTCATAATAAAATTAGACAATTACACAGTTGTATTAAAAACTCTTCAATTTTATTATATCGTAGAACTTTTTAATATTTTTCATTTGTAAACGAGTTATTACGTGACCTAGGTTTCTACCATAGGGTGTCTTCTAAATAATTTATATGCTCTAGTCTTACAATTTAGCACTTTATCACCAATGTATTTTAACAATCAACGATACAGATTTACCGAACGCCCGAAAAAAAAAACGGAAAGAAACAACAATGCAAGAATAAAAATATTTTGACACGATAACTAGACATATATGTATTTTATTATAATAGATTAAAATAGAAAATAGATTAGAATAGAAAATAGTTTAAAAACATATTTAACAAAAGTGAAAAAGAAGAGGAAAAAATAAATAAATAAACGCTTTTTCTTTTATGAGGAAAATTGTGGAAGAGACAACGGTATCCGATTACTGTTTTAAATCCTACCACTCTTCCGGTAAATATTTGACTCAGTGATTTAATGTGATAAAGAGATAAAGTTCAGCAGGTAGGTTTTCGAATGACCCGGTCAAACGCTGTCCTTTACAGTATCTTAAGAATTAAGAATTTTTCGGCGGAAGCTTTATTAAGAAAAAAAAAGATAACTGAAATTTCAGACTTACAGTCGCCAATGTTTGTCACCGGTGGTCTAAAGCATTTCCGGATTTCCGGATTTCCGGGTCAATTTTAAATAAATTCAGGTAATTTTTCCGAGTCAGGCAGTTAAGTGAGTCAGTCAGTTGAGTCCCGCCGGGCGTGAGCTTGAAGTAAGATTCTCCGTTCGTCTTGTTTCGTTCAGTTCGGATTTGTTGATCTCCATTAATTAGAGTTAGAGCTGTGCCTGCCCCAACCGAAAAGACTAACTCTAAACGAATAAAGCATCCTTTCAACTCAGCCAAGTTGTGGAAGTTCGTTCCTTATAGTTCAATCTTGTACCCCCAGCTGTTCGGCCGACATTTTCAACAAACTCCCGGCAAACATCACAGCGTGGAGAACGGCCGCCGGAGGAAATTGTTCGGACGGTCATTTGGGTTGTTACAATATCACATTCACTGAAAAATATACCTGTGCCAAATGGAACAGAATATATGCTGCATTTATAACGAAAAATTGAACAGTTTCTTACTAGGATCAGATGGAAAGCATTATTCTTCGTAAAAAAAAACGTAGGTGGAAAAAAATTGAGTAATTTCTATTTCAATTTTAAAACGGGTAGTTATCCACCTGCAATCAAATAATTAAACAAAATTATTGAAGTAAAAAAATATCTTTATTAAAGGAGACAAAACCAACAACATATACGAAAGAAACCCAAAGGAATACGAAAAAAAAATAAAGGAGGAAATAACAAAATCTTATAAAAAATCCCATATTTCTATATTGAAAATATTGACAAGGAAGCTAAAATTATTACAGATAAATTGAATCTAAGCCATAAAAAGACAAATTCGAGCCGACAGACAAATTTTCTTAACAACCAAAGACCATAAATCAGAGTTTCCTAATAACCCCTCATACTGATTTATACATCCAACAAAAACAGAAGCGGGCGAAATATGCCATCAATTATTAAAAAATTATTTGTGACCTACTAAGAACTACCACTCAAGCTAGACAGTAGAAGAACACAACTTATATACGTTCATTACATACAACATACAAAATCTTTCCAATTCAATTTCTGTAAAAGGTTTGATGCAAGCGTTTAATTTTGCTAAAAGTTACATAAACATACCATCTGAACACTTTGATATAATCCTACATTGCCTCAAATCAATACTTTTCCAGAATGATAAAGCATGGATAAAAATATCAACTAACGCAACGTTTGATGTACCAGAAGGATCTTATGACGGAACCAAAATTTCAGAATTGATGGGTATATTCATTGTAAAATCAACAATTACAACCAAGGATTATACAGAGATGACGGATTAATATTAGCACCGGACAACAAAAGAGAAAATGATAAAATAAGGAAAACGCTTTACAGACTCTTCAAACAACTAGATTTTGAGATAAAAGTAGAAACAAGTAGAAAAATAGTTTAATATTTAGATGTAAATTTACAAATTGGCCATGTTTCTCGATATATGAAGGCAAACACAAATTTAAAGGACATAAACACAAAATCTAACCATCCCAAAAGCTTAATCAAACAAAGAAACGGCACACACGCTATCAAATATTCGTCTAACGAAAAAATATTTGATGAAAAAAAAGAAACTATGAACAAGCATTAAAAAAACTAAGTCATAAGAGCATTTTAGAATACAATCCCCAACCAAATATAAAAAAAAAGAAATGATAGAAAATGAAAAGGTTCAACCAACCATTTAACTTAGAAGTAAAAACCAAAATAGGACAACTATTATTTAAACTGATCAATAAATACTTTCTGAAAAGCTAAGAACTAAACAAAATTTTCAATAGAAATACAATCAAACTGAGTTATATCTGTACTAGTCATTAAGAAAATTTCATAAAGAAACAAAATACCAGAAATTTAAATAGCATCGTACATATCTAGATAATTAATAAGGAATGTAAATGCAGGGACAAAAATAGATGCCCACTTCAAGGATTTGGTAATAGAAAATAAATTATTTACTAAGCAAAAGTACATAAATAGTCAAAATAAAACATATTTAGGATCAACAAACGATACTTTAAAACCAGTTGGTTCAATCAAAGATTTACATTCAAACTGTAAAACTTTAAAAATTGTACAAAATTGGCTAGCCACTTGTGGAAATTGAAATTAAAATATAGAAAAGACCCAAACATACGTTTCGTATAGTGAAAATAGACAAGGCTTAAAACGGTGACAAAATATGTAGACTGTTCCAGGAAGTTATCTATTATGTTATTCCCCAGAAAACAAAAAAACAAAAAACGGATGACCGAATGAAAGAGTAATTATGACTAAATGTAACCATATTATAAAATACCTGTTAGGGTCATACAACCATTGATGAAAACGTTATCTAAACATTTTTTAAATAATATCACCCCGAGCAAGGCGGTAACGCCACTGATATGCAGGGGGCTACGTAAGAGTGAAAAGATTGGAAAAGAGAAAGCAGGAACCCACATCTTAAACAGGAAACAAGGGATGAGCCTCTTTACCCGTTCAATAGACGTGGGTGGAATGTGAAGCGGGCGATAGTTTAGTCTATCTACTCCAATTAGAACAATTTATAAGTAATTTATTTCTATAACAATTTATTTCTATAATTATTTCTATAGTTGTTTCTATAACAATTTATTTCTATAACAATTTATTTCCAATTTATAAACATATTTATAAATGGAAATTTGTATGTGTGTGTGTGTGGGGGGGTTATGGTAACGAAATATAACCGAAATACTGTGTTGCTAAAAATTACTGTAAATATTTACCATTATATTTGAAGCAGGAAAAAATGACAGAAATTTAAGCAACACTGTTTTGCAGTTATTTTTTGTTACCATAACTTACACCCCTGAAGATTATCTCGGAAAGAGATTGAAAGTACTTGGGTACATTGAGGAATGAATGATAATATCATTTGTCAACGTTACGGCTCATATCTGACACATTTCTATTATAATACACGATAGATTATCCGTGAGTATGAAAGGATTTTATTAAAAATACATAAACACAATGTTTGCAATTTATTTAATCTGACATGTCTATATATATATATATATATATTTCTTGCTTTTCGCTTCTGGTTTCTAATATTTTTGCCTCCCTCTCTCTCTTTCTGTCTATCTGTCTATGTTACCCTGATATTTGTTTTTCTTTGGTCCCACCTTTTTCTTTTTTTGTAGACATTTTTCTTCCGAATGCGTTCGATCAAGACTCTCCAATAACAACCTATCTTTTGTAGCTCTTAGTAAGCTTTTCATTTTCTATCCATTTTTCTGTCACGCAGTCACGGAGGATAGTCAAAAATGTTACTCACTGTTCACCCCTGTCTTCGTTTTGTGAGTATCAAATTCTCCAATATTTCTTTCCTCATTGCAGGTCTTAGAAATTCCGAATTTGTTGTTTTTTGTTTCTATGTCTTGAAACATACTCGTTAATGACAGCACTTCTTAGAAAACTTATGTCTGTTGCCTCATTACTTTTTTATTTGTGATGAGATTGACCACTATTGTCTACCATATTCTTCTTCTTCATGTGTCGTGTCTCTTTAGGAATTTCACTTGGTTCTGTGTCTTGTCGCTCTCACTATTTTTCCTTTTACTATCTCTTCCAAAATCCGCTCTGCCATCCATTTGCTCAAACCTATCAAGTATGTCTTGTGCTACTTTTCCCTTGTCTATCTTTTCTTTTACCCGTCCTGTGAGTATCAAATTCCCCAGTCTCTCCTTCTTCATTACGTGTCCCAAGAACAGCATCTGTCACTTTCAGATGTTAATTATGAGTCTCCTTCTTGTTTGCATTCTCTCCAAAACCTCATCGTTCGTCACGTGTTCAGTCACATGACAGTTCAGCAATCTGTTCTCAGTTTGAAAGAAAATTTTCCTGTTTCTTAATACTTTACTTTGCTTCTTTTTTCTTTATCTTCAATGCCGTCATTGTCATAAGCAACGATTATTAATACATTACTGATAAAAAAAAACTTTTCTAACCTGCATGTATTTCTCTTCTTGTTAGCCAAACCTTTCCTTTCAACATTATCGCAATCATCTCTCTGTTCTCTCCTCTCTCAAACGCACTCTATCTCTCTTTCTCTCTCTCTCTCTCTCACTTACTCTCTTTCTATCCATCTATTCATCAATCTATCTGAATATCTAGTGTAATTAAACTCAATTACAATATCTCCTCTAACGTACTCGATGTGGCAGTCAAGGGAAATCTCAGTACATTCTATCCTCCTCTTGCCGTGAGACCAATCAGGCGTCAAGATAGCCTCGTCTTGGATTGACGTGACCTTAATTCCGTCAGGCAGTGCGTTAATATTTAGTCAATTGAACGTAATGAGTTTAACAATGAGAAGACGACATTGCCTGGTCGCTAGGTCGGTTCGACAGTCGATAATTCATCAAATAGACACGGTGAAAACAAAAGTCACTCGACCCCAAATTATTCTGAGATACTCGTCGCCAAAGGTTAGAGTTTTAATATAATTACTGATTGATACAGGATGCGCCTTGTGGTGCGGTAGATGTCGGCTCGGAACGAGAAATCGGAGAGCCGAGTTCGAATTCCAGTTGAACTCGTAGCATTCACTTACACACAAATACCTTTGGGAAATGTATTAATCCGTCTCTTCCCTCCAGTTAGGGTTTAAGTAATAGGACAGATTGGGTTCTATAGCCTTGGCTGGCAACCAGTCTACCGCAGACAGCAATAGCTACATACTGCGGGATAATCTTCTGCCCAGTCAGAAATGTCTCTTTCGAGACATAATCGAAATATACCCAAAGCGTGTATCACGTATGGCACTTCACTGACTGATTAATCAAAACTTTGCCTAACACACACACACACACACACACACACACACACACACACACACACACACACACACACATATATATATATATATATATATGTATGTATTTATGTATGCATATACTGGGCAATGGGTCAGTTCTCGACTTTTAATATGCTATAATTCGCTCATGCGCGTTGCCAGTTTTTAATTTTGTTGACCTCATCGTATAGTAGAGCCAGTTGCGCACCGACTGTGAGACTCATGACGCTATTTACTCTTCCAGAAATTTGGAAACAGCAAGATGTATTCGCGCCGGAATCTCAAATGGAAGCATTTCAGAGTCTTTCGGTGTCAATATAAGAACAGTGTAAAGGATTCGGAAAAAGTTAGTAGAATCTAATGATGATTACGAAGATATTTATATCACTAGTGATAGTGAGGTTAGGCCTACATTTTTTTCCCCACGGCGCCTCAACTCTACACGGAGTGCCTTCAAAAGATAGTGCAGGTTAAAGAGTGTGGCTACTGAAAGACCCTATGATGAGTCACAACACTTAGAAACATGCCACACAAGCAGACGTTACCAGTCATAACTGCCAGAGAATTTCAGAGACCACATTGCCTCGTACATCCGAGTTTGAGTTTGAGTTTTGTTTACTGGCATATCAACACCTCTGTGGGTTATTTAATTCCAAAAAGGTATTGTTTTAAGTTATTTTTTAATGTCCAATTATAGTGAGTAGGTTGATTTAGTCAGATTTTGATGAAAAAATATTATTATTTAATTTATTTTAGAAAACTGAAGACGTCTTCTAATTTTGTATTCAAAAATGTATTGCTGGCAATAATTTTTTCCTTCAAAAATATGTTATGGTACTATTTTTTCCTTAAGAAAATGTATTGTTGGTAATATTTTTCCTTTAAAAATGTATATTTTTCTGTAAAAGTCTATTCTTACGTATATATTTCTATAAAAGTCTATTTTTATGTTCATATTTCTATAAAAGTCTGTTTTATACTTTTGACCTAAGTTTAGGGATAAATTATTTTACCCATAGCTAGGACCCTAACAGGTGCTACCACCCCGGATCAGGTGAACCTGGGAACAACAGCAATTAAGAAGTGGTTGCATGCTCCTCATAACCTCCCAATCAGAGGCCTTGCTGCCGGTTGTAGTTTATTATCATACCAAGGACCATCATACATCCGAACAAAAATAAAACATAAATCATCAACCTTAACCTGAACAGCATGACATACGTAGATTACATATTTTGATGAAGGACTCTGAAGAAAAACTGCATTAATTCCTAGACCGGGTACAAAAAACAATGAGAAAGATTGATTGACTGATTCGTTTTCTACGCCTTCTCAACACTTTGCAAGTTATTTAAAGCCAGGAAATATTTTTAGATTCTAAGAATATTTTTTGGCCATAATGGCTTATAAATATTTCTAATTTCTTATTTTAATTTCTTTTTTCTTAATCAGTAGATTTATTGATTGATTCGTTTTCTACGGCTTATCACCCCATTGCAGGTTATTTAAAAGTAAAAAAAGAGTTTTAGATTTTGCGACTTTTATCAACTAATGCTTTATTGATACAAGTTTTACTAATTAACTTATAGCTGAGGCTATAGAAGAGATTGATCGATACCTTTTCCAACATTGTTTGCGCGAAAATAAATATAACCGGATGTTCGGTTAATAATGCTGAGTCATTATCCATTATGCCATCAGTACTGGAATTCTCAAGCGGTCACCGATCTAGATAGTGACAAGGTTCAAGTTGCTTAACTTCGGTGATCATTCGGAAACCGGTATTCCAACGTCATACGGCCGTAAGCCCGAAGTCAGTCAGTTAAGTACCATACGTAATACACGCTTGGGCGATAATGTCTGGAAGGAGACATGACTGACTGGGCAGAAAATTATCCCGCAGTAGGTTGTCATTGCTTTCTGCGGTAGACTGGTTGCCAACCAAGGCTATAGAACCCAAACTGTCCTATTATTTAACCCATAACTGGGGGAATAGATGGATTAATACCTTTCCCAAGGATATTTGCGTGTAAGTGAATGCGAGGAATTCAACTGGAATTCGAACTTGGCTCCCCGATTTGTCGTTCCGAGTTGATATCCATTGCACCATAATGCACATCCGAAGAGAGAAGAATATTAACTATAAGAATAGTACATGTATAGCCATTATTTCCATTATTCGGACTATTGTCCTTATCTTTATTGCCATGTTTACGATATTTCTGGCCGTTGTGCGCTCCGACCTTCTTTAAGTGCAAGATGTTTTTCTCACAGATGAAGAGACTCAAATCGACAGTGATAGAGTTCTGCCGACGAATGTTGAAAATACCATTAAAGGAATATGTGAATGACAAGAACGTTTTAAAGAATATAAGAACTAAAAGGACACTGAAACCTAAAATCAAAGACACTGAACATGTTTATGGCCACTGTAAAAAATAAGTGAGCCGAAAAAAATGTTCAGTGGCTTGATTTTAGGTTTCGGTGGCCTTCTATGGGCATAGTAAGAAAAAGAAGGGATGCCCGTTGTGGTGTAGTTGATATTGTCTCGGAACGAAAAATCGGCAAGCCGAGTTCGGCTTCCAATTGAATTAAGGCTTCTAATGGGCATAAAAAGGGGATCAGTTTTATATTGTTACGAAGGAAGAAACTGATTTCCCACTAGTTAATAATATAATACATCTCTCACTCTCTAGCGATGAGTCAAATAACTGGACAGATTAGGCTCTATAGCTTTGGCTGGCAATTGGTCTATCGCAGAATGCAATAGTAACGTACTTTAGGATAATGTTCGGCCCAGTCAGTCATGTCTCTTTCGAGACATGATCACCCAAGCGTGTATAACGTAAAGCACTTAACTGATTGATTGAATATAATTGTAGAAAACATGATTAAGGGCATAATGTGGGGGATCAGTTTTATATTGTTGTGAAGTAATAAACTGATCCCCCATAATTACTACTTCATAATATAAGCTATGAGTCAAATAACAGAACAGATTGGGTTCTGTAGACTTGGCTGGCAACTGATCTATCGCAGAAAGCAATGGCAACGTACTGTGGGATAATGTTCGGCCCAGTCAGTCATGTCTCTTTCGAGACATGATCACCCAAGCGTATGGCACTTAACTGACTGAAAGAAAGAAGTGTTGGAAAGTTTAACACTTACAGAAAAGAAGAGGCAGAGGAGAAATTCGAATAACCTACCCAATATGTTCAAGTCCTAATCACCAATCTTTCTCTTACTGATATTAACTTTCCTACTGCCCAACTTTAACATTACTTAAAGCAGTTTCACTGTTTACAAGAATCTTTCTTTCAATATTTTTACATTTGATGATAGACTAAATATTTTCTGTTAAAATGAAGCGTAGCCTATTTTCCCTAATTGAACGATATTCTTACGCTATATCAAAATTTTGTAAATTATTTAAAGCAATAAAACTTTAGGCTGTAAGGATATTTTAGAGATGATATCGATTTATTGAGACATGTCCTACTGTCTGTCAGTTAAGTGCTATACATGATACACGCTTGGGTGATCATGTCTCGAATGAGACATGACTGATTGGGCAGAAGATTTTCCCGCAGTAGGTTACCTTTATTCTCTGCGGTAGACTGATTGCCAAAAAAAGGCTATAGAATCCAATCCAACCTATTATTGAACCAATAGCTTGAGGTAAGAGAAGGATTAATATATTTCCTAAATTAATTTATGCACAATTGAATGCTACGAATTCAGCTGAAATTTGAACTCGGCTCTCCAAAATAATCGAGATCCTGACATTCCACACTACTCCAAACAAAAGGTTAGCAAGTAAACTCTTTTCACTATTGGAAAGAGTGATAACAATTACTGAACTTGAAAAGGGAATATGATGACATAATCAAGAGGTTGACCTTCCACACCACTTCAAACTAAAGGTTATCAAAGAATCTCTCATCAATATTGGAAAGAGTGAGAACGATCACTGATCATGAAAAGAAAAATATTGATATAATGAAGATGTTGACCTTCCACACTACCCCAAATTAATGTTTAGCGAGGAAATTTCTATCAATAAACAGAAAGAGCGATAAGATTTTATGAATTTTAACAATAGTAACAATGGCGGCTCATTAAATGACAACTGAATCTTTTCACATAAATTTTGTTTTTTTTTTTTTATAAGCGTTTCACCCCGAGCAAGGCATGTCACTGCCACTACTGTGCAGGAGGCTACGTAGAGTGGAGAAAGGCTGATTAAATATAGGAAATGACAGAGGGTGGGTGATAGGCGGGTAAGGATACCGAGAATGAGGGTTGGGTAGATGAGAGTGTTGTGAGAATAGTTGGGAGTTAGTGTGATAGGAGGTGTCTATTGACCCTACATTTAAACACCTGGAGATTGTAACTGTCGGGAAAGCAGACTTGTGGAAGGGAGTTCCACAGGCCGGAAGCGCGAGAAAAGAAGCTATTGGAGTAGAATTTACGGTTACATCTTATTTGTTTAACTGTAAAAGGGTGGGACCTAGTTGCTAATCTAGTATCTCGTGTAAATTCGTGCTTAGGCGGCACCAGTGATCTAAGCTCATCGGAGCAGAAGCCATGAAAGTACTTGTAGAAGAGGCACAGGGAAGCCACATCACGCCGGTGTGAGAGCGGATGCAGCCGGTCTGCCAAGTCAGTATCAACCACGTTACAGATCCTCCTTTGTATTTTGTCAAGAAGCCCAAGGAGAGCAGCAGGGGCACCCGACCAGATATGGCAGCAATATTCAATACACGGGCGGATGGTAGATTTGTATATGTGCAGAATAGATTCAGGTGGGAAAAATTTCCGGGCCCTGCACAGGGAGCCCACTTTCATAGCAGCAGATTTGGCAATGGTTTCAATATAGTCATTCCATTTGAGGTCCGCCGAGAGTGTAAAGCCAAGGAGGCGTAGTATTTTACTCTCTGGGAGGCTAGCCTGTCCCATGCTAATGGGAGGTAGATGCGATTGTCTATGGTGGTTAGTTGATAACAGCTTTGTTTTGGAGGCATTGAAATTTACCAACCATTCCCTACCCCAGGTCACTACGGATTGGAGGTCCCTTTCAAGTGCGGCAGCGAGGTTCACTTTGTCGTCCAGACCTTGTTTCTGATCGATGCGGGAGTAGATTGTTGTGTCGTCGGCATACATGCCAACTTGGGATCTAATGGCGTCGGGGAGATCATTAATGTAGATCAGAAAGAGCGTGGGACCTAGGATAGACGCTTAATATTAACATTACCGTTGCCATTGGATCAATATTTGGAGAATCTAAAACCATACAATTCATTTTCTGTCTTTGAAACATTTATGATGAGGGAGTCAATGATAAACTTTGCAGAATATGAATATCTTAGGGGAATATCCCTAAACACCACCACTCTCAAGAGAGCATAGGCCATCGAAGAACCCTCACCATTTGTAATTTGTCTTTTTTTACAAGTAGGGGTATTGACGCTACACAAATCCCTTTCTCCTTCGGACGAGGTAGAGTGGGTTTCCAATCAAACTATAGAACCCAATCTGTCCTGCTATTTAACCAATAGCTGGAGGAAGAAGTGACGGATTAATACATTTTTCAAGGATATTTATGCGGAAGTTAATGCAACGAATTCAATTGTAATTCGAACTTTACAAACTGATTTCTGACTTCAAAAACGATATACAATGCCACACAAGCCACATCCTAATACAACGCACATCTTTTAGAGAAATATTTTAAAGTTAAAATCCTTTCTCTATTTTTACATTGTCTATTTGAAGTGTGGTGTTATTTCTCGACTTACAAATCTAGCTCAAAACAATCTTTGTTGGGATTTCCACGAGAGACCCGGATACTATGTAGAGAAAATGTAAGTCTATATTGCAGAACAGGATGTGCGTTGTGGTGCAGTGGATATCGTCTCGAAACGAGAAATCGGTGAGTCGAGTTCGAATTCCAGCTGAATTCATTGCATTCACTTACGCGCAAATACCCTTGGGAAAGGTATTAATCCGTCTATTCCTTCCAGTTATGGGTTAAATAACAGGGCAGAATGAGTTCTATAGTCTTGGTCGGCAACGAGTCTACTGCAGAAAGTAATGGCAACCTAATGCGGGATAATCTTCTGCCCAGTCAGTCATGTCTCGAAAGAGACATGATCGCCCAAACGTGTTTCACGTATGGTACTTAACTGACTGATATTGCAGAACACCGTAAACCCCGTAAAAAAAAGTGAAATAGAAAAATAAAACGTAGCTGACCACATATGGATGGGAAAAGGAGATCACTTGTTTGTTATATGCATGTTGTTTCATTTTATCTATTTTCTAATGTGAATATTTTGCAATGTCTACATATGACATTTATTCCATTGCGTGTATTTAATAGATTTTTACTCTTAAGTGATTTAATAATTTATAGTTTTTCTTACAAGCATAATGAACGTGGTTCATTTAAAAACTTAAACTTTTTAGCTTCTTTTAGAATTTTCCACTTTATTGTGAGTGGTTTTTTTGCTTCCTTTAGATACCAATGATATATCGATAGGAATGCTCTATTTTTGTATTTGTTATTATTAAATGAAGACGTGTGCTGGTAAATACGTCGTTTTTGAGTGTTCTTAGTACTACCTATATAATTTTTTTATATGATTTGGGTTTTCCTTTGAAGATATTTAGCATCGATAGACGACTGATTCCGTTAGGCACCTGTTTTCTAACAGGCAATCTATAGGGTTTCTACAGTTTTTTTTTTCTTGTCTAAATTGTTACTTTCTTTTATCAGGTTGTTTTTATTAATTTTGTTAACGTTTTTTAAAATATTATTATTGTAATTTTTTATGATTTTTTTTTTAGATTGCACATACAGCTGTAGCTTAATTTAATAATGTTTTTATTAAAGATCTTACTTAAAGGATTTTGTTCTGGAAAGTGTTTCCTAATTAACATCAGGGATTTTTTCCCCAATTTACTACTAGTCATTTGGTTGAAAGTGGGGGTGTACCAAATAATATTTCTATTCCTATTTTTTCTTCGGGGGTTACTTTTCTCATTTACATATTTAATATTTGGGTTTTTATATCCATTATTTTTAAGGCAGTATTGTAAAGGTTTTTGTATTTAAATGCTAATCATTTGTATGACCAACATCAAACATTGCCTGATAATGACAATCTATCTCGAAACATGAAAATTTCCGTATCGCAATGTACAATTAATTCATAACGATATATTAATATTAAGCTTTATAATATTTATTATATTGAGCATTGTTCATAATAAAAAAAATGCCGGGGCACTCAAAATCCTAAAACTTTCAGTCCTCTTTAACTGGAATTATATATATATATATATATGTACTTATCCCCAGACAGATCTGTTTCGCTGTATCACAGCTCATCAGTACGGCTAGACATCCGATTGCTTTTTAACCTAGGATTGAAACCCGACCGAATTAGCGTCAGTCGGTGATTCTGCCTCTGATCTATGGGTGCTGGACAGAAGAAAGCAGACTTTTTTAGCGTATGATGTATCATCCGCCAATAGCCAGAATGCTCTAATTCATTACTGAACGAGCGATGCGTATATATATATATATATATATATATATATATATATATGTGTGTGTGTGTGTGTCTTAACGATTCAGAATGTCGCTGCTCTTTGTATACACTCTATCCTTGTTACTAAGCACTTTTACGAATAAATATTGCAAACCTTAAAATTATATATATATATATATATATAGTCATCCGTAGACAGATCTGTTTCGCTGTATCATATGTACTGTTAGACATCCGATTGCTTTTAACCCAGGATTGAAACCCGACCGAATTGGCGCCACTCGGCGATTCTACCTCTGAGCTATGGGCTAGCGGTATATTACGAAAAATGGAACTGAAACTCAAAATCTTTCACGTTTCAGTGCCAATTTCACCATCATAAGACTGCCTGCTGGTGGTGCTCTTAGTACCAAAACCTAAAAGCTTTTGACTTGCAGTCCCATATGTTGTTACTATTATAAAACTAAAAATAACTGCTCTACATAAATAAATGCACTACATATGTACTGAGCACTTTATAAAAAATAAAAGTTACCAAAATTTGGAATATATATCCATTAGTCCATACCCCTAATTTATATCTATCTATATATATATATATATATATACGTGTGTGTGTGTGTATGGGGGGGGGTAATAAGAGATTGAATGAATTAATAAAATAAAAGATAAAAAATCTTCAGTACGAGTTGTCTCTTCTTTAATCATTTACAATTAAAAGAATGATTGTAGAGGAAAAAGAAAACGGTGATATAAATTCGTTTGCAACGACTGTTCAAGACAACCATTAGATTGCTGTCTTCAACAGACTGAAAAAAATGCCAAAATGAATACAATCAAAAACGAAAACAAAATTGACTTCGTTGTGTCTAAAAAAAAAATAAATAAAAATAAAAACACATTTGATTGCTTGACGTGACTGGCAGTTTTGATTACATTAAATTTCTTTTTTTGTGATTCCGAGCCAACAGAAACGGCTATCCACATTTTAAGGCTTCCTTCAATTTAGCAAAATAAAGAAACTTCTCTTCGTTGATGACAGCAAAAACAACTAATTGAGATATTTTCCACAGCTACACACTGTCTAGCTGTGTCTCTCAGTAATGAGGCACGCTGTGAGGAACTAAATCATAATATCATCTATATCTTTTAAAACATGTTTGAGAATTCGAGTAACAATGTAATCCAGGCTTGTTGTGTTTGTATATCATCTTCACATATTGAATACTGCTGGTCGGGTACACCTGCTATTCACCTCGGGGTTCTTGTCAAATCCACCGGATAATCTCTAATGTGATTGATACCGACTTGGCAGCTCGGCTGCAGTCGCTCTCTCACCGGCGTAATGTGGTTTCCCTGTGCCTCTTCTACAAATACTTTCACGGTTTCTGCTCCAATTAACTTAGCTAAATGACGCCCCCTAAGTATGAATTTACACGAGCTACTAGACTAGCAACTAGGTCCCACCCTTTTACAGTGAAAGCGATAAAATGTAACCGCAATTTCTATTCTAATAGCTTCTTTTCTCGCATTTCCCGCCTGTGAGATTCCCTTCCGTATACTTGCCTCCCCGGCAGCTACAATCTTCAGGAATTTAAATGTTAGGTCATTAGTCATCTCTTATCTCCCTAACTCGCATCCTTTCTCGCAATCTCTTTTCTCCCTCCACTCCACCGCCATCACATCGGTATTCTAATCATTCTATTACCCTCCTCCTGGCATCCCCTGTAACCTACTTCTATTTGTCATCACTTTCCTCTATGTAACCCCCCTGCGCAACAGTGGCAGTAAAACTGCCTTTCTTTGGGTGAAATAATTAGAAAAAATATATGTAGAATTTTTTATGTATTATATTATTAAGTAGTAATTATGGGGGATCAGTTTATTACTTGATAACAATATAAAACTGACCCCCCACTTTATGCCCAGTTGAAGACACCTCACCAATTGTAACTTGTCGTTTTTACAAGTAGGGGTATTGACGCTACACAAACCCCTTTATCCTTCGGACGAGGTAGACTGGGTTCCCAGTCAAAGCTATAGAACCCAATCTGTCCTGCTATTTAACCCATAGATGGAGGAAGAAGTAACGGATTAATACATTTTTTTATGATTGTTTATTTGAATTTTTTTTAAAATATAAGTCTGTGTGTTAATATTTTCTGTAGATTAAAATAATATTTAATAAGTTACTAGTTTATTGAGATACAGAAAATTGCAAACTTTCTTTAAAAGGTAATAATGGAAAGTGAGAAGAAAGGGGTAACTAAAAGAATGTATGAACACAGAATATATGATAGTCAGCCCATGGGTTGAGCTACGATTTGGAAGTGACTAAATTAGAAAAAAATCATATTTTAAACATGTTCACTCTCTGTGGTTCTCTCAGTATTCGGCGTTAATGACCACTGTCTTATCGAGAACATCGTCCTTTGTCTTGTCATCTTTGGGTAAAAAACGCAATTTTTAAATAATACACACAGTGACTTTTTTCAGGATCATTTGAAACGGCCTTTCGTTAGGATCAATTCAATTAGCTGATAAACATTAAAAAAATAACCGTCTAAAAAATTATGTAACACCTTTTAGATGTTTCTATCTATCAGCTGAAACTGATATTGATGTACAAGTAAGGCAATAAAGCCACTAAGATGCAAGGGGGCTACGGAAAAAATAAGAAAACGCTTATGAGTGTGAAAAGAATAAAGTAACAGGAAACCAAATCAAAGACATTAAATAATGAATGATGTAAGATTTAATTTATATTCGATAGGAAATCAAGAAGTCAGAAGAGATTTCCATAGGCGATAAAAGTGCGGTAAAGTAACTTTAGTTGAAAAAGCCAAAACCACCTTAATATAGATCGCATGTGTATGTGACGACAAAACAAATTATCACTGCCGACATAAAACAGTGCACAAACACAGTTGCTAGTTGTAATAAGATTTCAGCACGTCAAGAAAAAATACAGTTCCTGATGATTGTCTGTTAACAAAATGAGAACAAGTTATTCGGCAAAGATAACGAACTCCTTTCGTTAGCATTGGATGAAGAATAACGTCGTAAATATCATTTGCTGTTCGTTACTTGGAATTCTGAGAGGTTTGCAAATTTGCAGACAATAAATGCCACATATAATTGCAGACGTACTTTAACAGTGGTTTCGCAAAAAGGTAGGCTTAATCTGATTAAGAGGGAGGGAGGGAGAGAGAGACAGAGAGAGAGAGAGAGACAGAGAGAGACAGAGAGAGACAGGGAGTGAAGACACATAAAAAGTTTCTTTGTTCACATTTGGTGGTATATAAAACCAAAGTAAATTATTATATATGTACATATTTGTTTTCACTTCTCACAATTTCGATCAAGTAAACACACCCACAGCCACACCCCCATACATATATATTTAAGCATACATATTATAAATCTATAATTTCATGAATATATAAATGATATATCTATAAGAGTTATATTACTCAATATCATAGAGCGCATGTAGGTATAAAAGAGGACAATGATTTCAACACCCAGAGGCGACAGTCTGTTCCTCACGCTTCCCATCAAGTATAACACGAACCTGTTGCCTCATGTTGCTAACCTCAGTGTACTCATATATATATATAGTCATCCGCAGACAGATCTGTTTTGCTGTATCACACCTCATCGGTACGGTTAGACATCCAGTTGCTTTTAGCCACCATTGAAGCCCGACCGAATTGGCGTCAGTCGGCGATTCTACCTCTGAGCTATAGGCGCTCGGTAGAAGGAGGCAGACTTTTAACGTATGATGTATCATATGCCTGTAGTTAGTGTACTCTAATCCATTACTGAATGAGCTATATATATATATATATATATATATATATATATATATTGATTGTTTAATTCTCGTTTAAATATGGAATATATATATATATATATATATATATTAACTAGTTTAAAAATGGAATATATATTTTTTTTTCATTTGTAAACGAGTTATTACGCGACCTAGGTTTCTGCCATGTGGTGTCTTCAGGTTATTTGCAATAACTGATTTTACCGTTGACCGTATTATTAAGAACGCTGATTTTTTTTTTTTTTTTGAACGTTCACGTTACAGGGTGTTTTTGAACGCGCAATTTTTAAAATTAAAAGAAATTACAACGTTTTCCTCCATGATTGTATGAACCTAATAGATATTTTATGGTGTAGTTACACTTAGTCATAATTTCTGTTATTTCATTCAATAGCTCTTTCATTCAACAGTTCCTTTTTGTTTGGGAATAGCATAATCGCTAACTTTTCTTCCTGGCACAGTCTTCATATATTCTGCCATTGTTGTAAGGCTTGTCTATTTTCACTATAATCCACGTTATTTCTGGGTCTTTTCCATATTTTAATTTTAATTTCCACACATGGCTGGCCAATTTTGTACAGTTTTTTAAAGATTTCTATTTTAAATGTAGATTTGTGATTGTACCACTTGGTGTCTTTCGTTGATCCCAAATATATTCTTTGTAAACAACTTCTTTTTTGTTACAAAGTTTTTGAAGTGGGCATTTATTATTATCCCTACAGTTGCATTCTTTATTAGTGATCTTGATTTGTACAATGCTATTTAAATTACTGGCATTTCGTTTCTTTATGAAACTTTGTAAAATACTGGTACAGCTATAACTTAGCTTGATTGCATTGCTATAAAACATTTTATTTAGTTAAATCTGAGCCTTTATTGTGACCAAATACTAAGTAATTAAAATTAAACAATTATATATATATATATATATATATATATATATATATATATATATATATATATAATATTTATTGGGAAATTATAACATGGATATGTTATAATATCACTACAAAACTATCTATTTTGTTTCGACACTTTTTGTGTCTTGTCAAGTGATTGATATGGTTTATTTCAAATTGAATGGTTTTAAAAGGTTAAAACAAGCAAAACCCCTTTAATCAGGGAGGCATTGTTGTATGTACAATGTGGACCAATCAGAGTAAAGCAACTTCTAATTTGGAGAATATGTAAGTAGACTTCAAAATAATTAGGTGGGAGCATTAGTATTAATATTCGATTAAATTGAGATCAGTATTATTAATTAACTATTAGATCTACTTTATTATTGTTGCGAAATTTTAAAAAAAATTTAAGTTTAACAATTTATTAGATTTAGAAAGTTATTCATATATTAAACGAAGAAGAGAAAGAACGCACACATAAATAAACATACAAACATCCACACATGAAAAATAGACGAGTATATTCACAGACACTGGTAAACAGACACATATACAGATTAATATACCTACGCATATATGCATGCACAAATTAGAAAATGTAGCTTTTATCGACTTGTCAATTTGTCTGTTAAACCTTAAAGCCCTATTTTTACACAGACTGAATTGCCACATATTGGATACAGTTAGGGTGAATTCGTAACGTGACCAGCCTTGAATGAATGAAGTCGGAACAGACACAATCATACTTCAATGCATGAACATATAAACAGAATTAGATATGTACTTACGCAAAAACAGAATCTAAGAACAAAAATGTACACGACTAAAACTCTACAGATCGTAAAAAATATATAACCACATAGATGGAAATACACAAAACCTCTGGCATAAAAATTTTTATATACACAATACATAAACTAAATGCGCATGCATGTACAAAACGTCGAACATATACATATATATGCTAAGCCCCATATCGTTCATATGAAGTTATGCCTGTGTGAGCCCTGTTGTCTAGCTCGCTTGTGCGTGTGTCTCTGCACAGGTCAATTGTTGTACAAGTGTTAATCTATGTCTGCGTTTGTATAAAAGGCGTCACGACAACAAGAATTTCTCCCAATTTTCATCCTACTTCCACAGAAATTCATCAATATGCGCATCTCTGATATATCCAGTACTTCAAATAAAAAAATTAAAACAGTTTGTCTGACGATCACAAAAGCGTGAAACTCAGAACAACAAACGTACATCTATCTATCTATCTATCTATCTATCTATCTATCTATACATACGCACATACATATATACATATAAACATACGTATATAAATATATATATATATATACACACACATATACAAATATACATACATACACACACATATACATATACACATACATAAAAATACGTATATATATATATATATATGTATACATATACATATACACGCACATACGCAAACATATATATAGAGAGATATACACATGCAAACATGGACATCTCAACTTACATACATACAAATATGAATATATTTACATATACACACACATACATAAATATATACACACACATACATATATATACGCATATACCCATACAAAAGCATACAGACATACATGTAAGACATACACACACATACAATAAATACATACATATGAGCAAGTAAAGCAAATATCAATATGTCTACGAGTACAAAAGAACAGATGTACACTTATATATATATATATATATATATATATATATATATATATATATATATACACTAATATTTAGACATTAATTTGCCTATATTTGATGGGTAGCTTCATCCGACTCGGACGCTCCAACAAATTGCTCCCCAGGTGCACAATCCAGTACATATGAACACAATAACACTTGGCAAGCACCCAATCCAATACCAACCCTCAACCTAAACAGCCATGAGGCATATAATCCGACATCGATTATTGCGCCAATACTCGACAGAGCCCAAACCAGTACAAGCCATCCGGCCAAAGCCCAATACGTTTCCCCATAGCACCGACAGTGAAACCAACACCTAATAACCATGATTCTCAAGGCCCAAGTCCCACATATTTTCTTATCTATTTATAATTCCCCGAATCCACGAGAACCAATGTCGGTAGAACACTACACAACCATAGAACCCGCCGACCAATATCGGGTCGAACGGCAGTTAAAAAACAGTACGATAACACATGGTAAACACCGTACCAAGTAAAGATCAACCAGAACGTCCACCCCGAACAAAACCATCCACCAAAAAGGTAGTTAAAGATATTTTTCCTTAATTATTCAACCCGGATTTTAATGAAAAAGCTGAACTATGCCTACAATTAAAAGTTAGTTCATTCCTCTGGAATAACAGTTTAACCTTGTCCCTAAATTTGATAATTTTTAATTTTCTGTTGAGACAGAGGTAGCAAGGTGGACGGAGGGAGTTACAAGTTCGGGCCTTTGTAGAGATTTTCTATTTAACAGTGGGTGTTTTGTCTATTTCCTTTAAAGATAGATATTTGGATATTGAAGTGCTGTATTTATAAGAACTATTACTGAACGTCAATGTGCACTGATACCAGCGAGGTTTGAACGGGTTTTTAGTAGAACCGATATAAACCTTTACAGTATTAGGATTTTAAATTGTGGAGACGGTACAAAGATAAATTATGGAGCTAACTAGACTGTTATTATGCAAAGGGCAATCTTTAGGATTTCTACAATTACATCCGCTGGTATTAGTTCCTTAGTCGTTGGTGCTATCTACTTGAGCATTGTAATTTACCGTGATTTTTGTTTTATAATATTTGTTGAGGACTTTGTTGTTATGTTTTTTAATAATTTGTTCTAGATTATCCGTGCAACTATAGCTTAACTTAAGTGTTTTATTATTGAATATTTTGCTAAGAGGATTAGTTTTGGGAAAGTATTTGCTGATTAAGTTTAAGAATATATATATATATATATATATATATATATATGCGTCTAGCCACACTGATGAACACACTGATACAGCAAAACAGGCTTGTATGTGGATGACTAATATATATATATATATATATATATATATATATATAGTACTGTGCAAAAGTATTAGGACCATAAATATTTTATTCTTTATGAGGCATATTGACAGAAAATAAAAAAATTAATTAAAGTCATTTTATTTGATTTACTCAACTGATGCTTTAACAAAATACTACTTGTTGCGAAATAAATTTAATATTTAGTATAATAGCCTTTTCCTCTGATCACAGCCTTCATTTTGTCAGGCATTGACATCACAAGCTTCTACAATGTATCTAATGATATATCCTGTCAAGCAGCTTGTATTTGTTCCCAAAGTGTGTCATACGAATTAACATTAGATTTATCAATTCGAGAGAGGGAAATTAGAAAAAAGTTAGTCATATCCAAGGGTAATAGAATAATGAGTAGTTTAAAAATTACTTGTTTAATAGAAAATGGGAAAAAATAATTATAACTTCTTTTTAATACGTTTCTTTTACACTTAGTTTTAAATAATCAATATTTATTAGTAATTTACTTGGCTTTTCACCCTGTATTTGAATTTCAGTTGGGGTTTTAGGAAAATCAGCCCTGTCCTAATACTTTTGCACATGACCGGTAGTGTGCAAAAATGTTTGGACAGTGGTGATTTTAAACTTTATTTTGATGCCTAATAAAAGATAAAATATTTCTTGTTCTAATACTTTTGCACTGTAATGAATATATTCTTAATCAGTTTTTAGTCATAATTAAATTAAACAGGTACACAGTTGCATTAAAAGTCGCCAATGCTTATATATTGTAAAACTTTTGAATATTTTTCATTTAGGAACAAGTCATTTCCGCAACCTTGGTTTCAACGATTCGATATCTTCAGGTGTTTTTTTAATAACTGATTTTCCAATGTTTTTAAACGTACAACAGGAATTTTTTACGAACGCGCGATTAAATTTTTTAAACAATCGAAAATTTCAAAATTAGAGAGGTGTTACTTAAGGATCTTACACTCCCTCATCCAGATTTGTATGATCGTAGAATATATTTTTGGGTGTGATTATATGTGGACATAATTTCTGATTTTTCATTTAGTATTTCTTTTTTTTGTTCTGGAAACAATACCATAGCTAACCTTTCTTCTTGGTACAATCTGCGGACATCACCACCGTTGTAAAGTTTGGCTTTTTTTTATCATATCCTCGGTTATAGCAGGGTCTTTTCCAATTTTTTTTTTAATTTCCACACGGATTTAGCTAGTTTGGTAACTTTCTAAGTTTTTCCAGCTTCAATGTAGAATTTTGGATATTATATCTGTTATTAAAATACCTTTTGTAGATCTTAAATATTTTTTCTTTGGCCATCTGTATCACGTACATGTAAACAAACTCTTCTGTTTTACAAAGTCCATCAAGTGGCATTTGTTTTGTCCCTACAGTTACATTTTGTATTAGTGATATTATGTTGTATGTTATTTAAGTTTTGGGCGTTTTGTTTGTTTAAGTAATTTTCTAAATTGCTAGGACAGATATAATTTAATTGAAATTTAATTAATTATTTATTTAATTCCGAGTTTTTTGGGTAGTGCTTATTAATAAATTTAAGAATATTTGCCCTATTTAGGATTTTACTTCTAAATTAAATGGTGGGTTGAACAAAATAAAGTTTCGATTTCTGAAACTATTTTTAATTTGTTTGCTTAACTAGGGTGGTATTCTAGTTTGCCTTTATGACCAATGTCATTTAAGGCCCTTTCATAATCTTTTTTCGTTTCATCTAAGATTGTTTTTGGAGAACAATTTCTGGTAATCTGTGTTCTATTCCCTTAAGGATATGTTTGATTACTTTGCTTGTTTTTTAGAAATAGTGTATTTAAAGTTGTATTTGTTTGCATATATAGAGAGACTCTACTAAATATCCGATTAAATTCCAAATCTATATATTGGACAACTTTTTTATTCATTTCAATTTCTATCTCAAAATCGAGGTTTTTGAAGAGTTTGAAAAGCATCTTTTTTATTTCATCATTTTGTCTTCTGTTGTCCAGCACTATGCTTAAATCGTCATCTCTGTATAGTCCGTGGTTGTCTATGTGGACTACCTCAGTAATTTGATTTCGGCACCGTCAAACGAACCTTGTGATACATCAAATGTGCTTTTTTATATTTTTAATCCATGCTTCACCATCGTAGAATAATATGCATTTTGGCAATATAGTAATCTATATATATTAAAGACAATCTGTGAGTCTGTGCATGACTGTTCCCTATGCACGCCTATATTTTTTAAGCTATGCCCTTCAAACTTTCTAGGAACACATATCTACAGGGAAGCCAGGTCGACACATACTTTTTGAGTTTAAGTTCAGCAATTTTCATTTTCCCTTTCGCACTTTTTGGCCAATGGACACGATTGTTTACATTTGCTCAGTAAAACATCTAGGATCTAAGATAGTTGCTGAATTACGTCACAAAAACCAAATCACAAGTGTCATACGCGACTAAAATATTTTTTATTAAAAAAATAATGAGGTTTTCTATTTAATTTTTATTCCGACGTTTTACGTCAGAGAAATCAAATCACACGTGTCAAACGTGACTCAAATATATTTTTATTAAAAAAAAAAAAAAGGAGCCATTATATTTAATTTTTATTCCGACGTTTTAGATCAGAGAAATCAAATCACGCGCGTCAAACGCGACTGAAATAGTTTCTTATTAAAAGAAAATGACCCTCCTTTATATTTAATTTTTATTCCGACGTTTTAAAAATATTTTGCGGTTCCTATTCCAGGGATCCACAACAATAAGGATATTTTGTGTTTTTTAATTTTTTTTACTTAAGTGTTTAATATCTTTTGGAAGCTCTAATTAGCATTTAAAATACGTCCTTGACCATGCCAATGCGTCTTTGGATCTCGATTTCGCACTTTTCATCCTCTGTCAGCACTCTTCCCATGTATTAAAACCTCTTTACTTGTTTTGTTTTAGTTTTTCCGCCCTGTAGTTGGCATTTCGGGGTATTCTTTGTACTGATGACCATACATTCAATTAGCAGATTAGAGGACATATTCTCCGAAGGGTAAACAGTAAGTCTTGGGCTTACCTAAATTGGTTACTGCAAGCCAGAGTTTCTATCTATATTTAGGGAAGATATATTTCTGAATAAAAAAAATAAAATAAAATACAGCACGATGGACTTGTTAGCTGTAGCATTTGATGGGGAAGCAAAGAACCTTTCATTTTGGGCGCTTTAAACATACTGAATGTCTGGAAACTGTCTTCAATGTATGAAGTGACATCACTAAACGCCCGTACATAGCAAGATGTATGTCACAAGCCAATTATTATATAATAGTTCTGCTTGTTCCTTTTTTGTTAGTTACTTAGTTACTAGGTCCTCTAACCTTACTCTCTACACGAGATTTTCTTTCCCCTCTATCTTTTTATAAACTTTAGTCTCTCACCTTTGCCGAATGAAAGGGTAGTAAAGAGTGAGAGAGTAGGAGAAGAGAGCCTATAGCATTACCGTATCAGTAGCAGCTTAAGCTGGTGGTTGTAGGAGTAATTGCGTGTGTGTGTATGTGTGTGTACTGTACAATATAATAAAAATAGGTAGGTTTGTTGTCGTATTCCGCAAGCTAATAACAAAATTTCGGCCTCTACACTCGTAGCCATTACTCAGTCTTTTTTGTTTACAATGGACACAGGAGCCATGATTTTTAATAATAAAAAAATTCTCTTTCACAATCTCTCACAAAATAGTTGGTCTGTGCTGCTTAATATAATATAAGATTACAGTAAAGTAGCTTCTATGGACATTACTTTTATAGTAATTTTGATAAAATTACACTCTGTGTTATCGTTATTTTATTATCCAATACCTTTATGTTTGAAGACGTTCCATTTTCATTTTCTTCAAACGAAAACTATATTGAACAATTTAGCGTTATTATGATGTAATATATTATAGAGGACAGTAGATTTTGTATGATTTTCAATAAACCTATCAAATGATCTCACAAATGATCGAACAAACCTTACTCTTTGAATAGCTTTTTTGTAATACTAGCAGTATAGCCCGGCGTTGCTCGGGTGTAATGATAGCTTTAAAACTAATACATGGTCCTGGAGCTCAGACTCTTTGGACGTTGGCACAAAAGATTAAAATGCAATAGTTGTTTCCAGTTAAAGCAAAACAGTAGACTGAAAGAAAAATGAATGGATGTAAGTCAAGTTTAATTTCCTGGTATAGATATCAAATAAGTTGTTTTCGTCGTAAACTGAATTTTGAAGGCTAAATAAATCCTCTGAGTAAATGATATCATGGCTGAAACTAAGAACTACAATTATAGCTACTTAGAGCCAAACCCGAAGCAAAAACTAAAATAAAAGGGCTGAAAAAATAGACATAGAGGCAGATAAACAGACACACACAAACATCTTACCTTATATATATATATATATATATATATATATATATATATATATATATATTACCGATTGTCTGCACTATTGTAAGACCTGCAACCTTGAAACTTCTGAATATCGTTTCTTATGTCTCTGCCTATGAGTGTATCGAATTTAATTAACATCGGACCACTCCTTCTATAACCCGATTTTTCGATTATCGATTTTCGATTTTTATTGGGAGTACCTCGACACAAAACCTAGCTAAGAACACTCGCAGATGCTTATTGTACAACTGTGTAAATTTTCAAGAAAATCAATTGAGCTCTTTCGGAGTCTATAGGTAACGGACACACACAGACAGACACACACACAGACAAAGTACTATTTATAAAGAAGTTTAGATATTAAAATGTTTTACTTATCGAATATAGTAAAACAATATGCTATTTTTGCTTTTGGTGTTTCCTAATTAGAATTTTTGTTTGATATTTTGGCAAAAAACTATGAACCAGTTTTTTTTTTATATCAGTACTCATCACGTCTAACCCAAGTGTTCCCCAGAGTGTAATGTTGATTTTCAAAAAAAAAAAAAAAAAGAAAAGAAAAAAGTGAAAAATCAACCTGACCTAAAGTACACACCTGACAAAAAAATTAAAAATCTTGTAAATATTTCTCTGATTTCTTGCAACACCGTTGCTGTTTTTATTTTCTTGCGTAATCGAACCTTCAAACAAAACTCCATTTTATACTGTCCCTGTACGCATGCGTAGGCACCACACACAATTTTGATGCCTGGAGAACAGGGAATTCAATTCCTGCCTTTCGAAAGGTCAGGGACAGCAAAGCAATTCGAGTCCATACTTTCGGAAACGTAGACAACTGACCTTTGCCAGGAGTGAAAGCCGACAAAGCAATTCATCTCTAATCAAAACAAGAACATTAAAAACAGTCTCCACGACTACTACTGACCTTTCTCATCGCCGCTAATCTTTTTACTACTGTCAAGGTTGACTATGCAAGCAGCAGTTTTGTTTTGTTTTTCTTTACCCTATCAAGTTTGCCTATGACTTTTATTGTTATTACTAAAGTACACATAGCAGTTATCGGAAAAGTTCAGAACCGTTAAGAAAATAATGTTCGTTTTAAATCTATTTTGAAAAATGTTCTATTTCCTATATTTTCTTTTGCCATAATGATAAAGTCTTTAATAAAGCCAAAAATAAAAACAATCCCCGTTTTAATGTCGAAGTTTACTAAATATAATCTTCTTTCAAAATATCCGTCCATCTAGAGACGCTATGAATCCAAGGAGCTCTCATAAAACATAGATTTCGAAAGCTTTGCAAACATTTATAGGAAGTTAAAGTGAGAGAGATATTACAAGGTAACCAAAAAAGTTCTGTCCGTTTTTAAAGGAAAAAAATGCTTCACAGTATGTGTAACTTATATTTAGTCTTCGAAGTAAACGCTATCGGCATCCAGCACTTTCAGACAACGTGTCTTCAGCTGTTCAATGCCCTTTCGGTAGAACTCGGGGGGTTTGACGTAAAAATGTCCTTGAGGGCTTTGCGCAAGTTTGCTTCGTTGGTGAACGATTTCTCACGAAGATGATTATCCAGAGAATGGAAGAGGTGGTAATCGGATGGCGCAAGGTCAGGTGAATAAGTTTGATGACACAAAATCTCCCACCAAAGTTGCTGTCTGGTATCCCTGACCACTCGCGCGACATGCGGCCTGGCGTTGTCATGGAGGAAAAGCACACCTTTGCGATTCACTTGTGCTGGCTCCTTCTGGCGCAATGTCTGTTTGCACACGTTTCAATTGCTGCGAGTATAGGTCTTCAGTGACCGTTTGGCTCGTTGGTAGCAGTTCATAATGAACCACTTGACGACCTGTCTACCAGACATAAAGCATAATCTTGCCTGGGTTAATAGGCGGTTTTGCGGTGTGAGAGACAGCATCCTAAGGAGACAAACAATGTCTGAAACGCTTGGGAGTTTCGTACAGAATACTCGATTGAATAAGGATGCGGTACGGTGTCGGGAAACCAGCGATACGCAGACCGCCTCTCATTGTCTCTTGAGGACTTCCAACAGCGTTTGCGGAACCCACTTGCTCAGTTAGTACGTCTTACCTAGGCGGTGCAGGTGAAGTCTGTTTCATTGGAAACATTGAACTTTCTTGCAAGTTCACCACACGTTAGATCACTATCCTCTTCAATGGCCGCCTTCAGGACTCCGTCATTTAAGACTTGGGGTCGTCCACTGCGAGGCTCATCATGGAGAGACAAATCTCCCGACTTGAATTTTCGAAATCAACGCCTTGCAGTACGTTCATCCACAGTACTATCTCCAAACGCTTGACATATGCGGCGACTTGATGCAGCTGCTGATAAGCCCACTTTGAAGACGTAAAGTAAACAGCCCTGAATGAGATCTCTAGACACTTCCATCCTTCTCACAGCTGGCCGGCTTATAACTGATGGCCGGGCACGGTGCGTGCGTTTTTAATAACGTCTTCTACTTCCTACTTCCGGCTGTCCGAATTTGAAAACAAGTGCTACACGCATTTCGTATATATTTCAACTTCATTCAATGAGTATAAAAAAACAGACATCTTGTAGAAGAGAGGTTTAGTTTCTCATTCCCCCCCTATTATGCGCATTAGCATATCGGTGATATAAGAACCCCATATTTCACTGATAGAGCAGAATGCTGGTACACAAAATTATATATACATATATACACGTATCCCACAAAGATTAAAATTATAATGTATATGCAATAACAATGTTTACAGAATGGGAACCTTTCTACGTAAGGGAGTGTGCCGAGCAGCCAATCGACAAGTCAGTCGTAGACTTCCGGTGACGACCCGGAAGTACCCATTGCTCATACTACGTCTTACGACGGTTGAGACGATTAACCTTTATTCTTGTATTGGATACTAATAACCTTTGTAAATACTATTTTCACGGAATACAACGATTAACCTATTCCTGTTGTTGAGTTATTTATTCTTACTCACGACATAACAAAGATAAAGAACACTTTGGTGCACTGAAAAACTTTAAAGACCCAGAATTGGAGGCATTTCTTCATAAAGATTCATGTCAGGCGCAAGCTGAACTTGCGGAATCATTTGGAAGGATTAAGAATAATTCAAATGTAAGGATATTGAATGCCGTACGAGTTGGAGCCGGCAGACTAGTCATGTGCGAACAGCTGCTTCAACGGTAAAAATAATTTTTTGCATTGTATCGTGACCGGTGATGAAAAGTGAATACACTACGGTAACCCTAAGCATAGAAGATTGTGGAGTAACGTCGTCCATGCATCAACCTCGACGGCAAAACCGAATTTCTATGATTCGAAGATTCTGCTCTGCATTTGGTGGGATCAGCTGGGGGTAGTTTATTATAAGCTGCTCAAACCGACCGAAACCATTACGGGAGATCGCTATCATCTATAGTCGATGCGTTTCAGCCGAGCATTGAATAAAAAAACCACCGCAGGGACACGACAGACTGATTTTGCAACATGACAACGTTAGGCTACATGTTGCAAAACAGGTAAAAACTAACTGAAACGCTAAAATGAAAATTCTAGTTCAATTCACCAGACATTTCCCTGTCCGATTATGTTGATGGCAGAGCACCTGGCTAAGCAGTACATTCATAATATTAAAAGACGTGTCGTTTTTCTGAGGTAGAATTCAAATGCTGCCAGAAAGCAGTAAAAAGTTATTGATTAGCGATGGACCATACTTTCAATTATTAATCTCTGGAAATAGAACATTACTTTTACTGAAAATTCAGCGAGAACTTATTTAAGGTTCTAATGTTTGACAGATTGTGACCTCCGATGACAAATCCTGACATAACTTCTAGGGTCCTCAAAATATTCTCACTGTACAAGTTAAATAAATCCGGTGAAAATACACATCCCTGTCTTACGCCTGTTTGTATAATTGCTGAATAAATTGCTATCTTTCTATAACTGTCCGTATGCAGGCAGTTTCCTGCCAGTAGAGGTTTTTAATTACCCTAATGTCTTTCCCAAATATATCGAGCCTGCTGAGCATCTCCATCAGTTCTTTGTAGCATATTTTGTCGAACGCTTTTGCATAGTCAATAAAGCACAGGTATAAGTCCTTCTTCATTTGTATTGCCCTTTCAGAGACCATCCTAATCATAAATATGGCGTTCCTTGTCCCAGTGTCTTTAACGAACCCGCACTGTTCTTGTCCTACCTCTAGCCTGATTCTACTTCTTGCTCTATTCATCAATATTCAGACGATCAGTTTTGTAATGTGACTCATTAAGCTGATAGTTCAGTGTAGTTCGCACTCGTTTGCACCTGGCTTCTTAGGCAGTGCTATGAAAATGGATTTGCATAGGTCATCTAACATTATACCACTATTATACATTTCATTTATTATTTCCGTAATTTTCTCTATTCTGAATTCTTCCAGGGTTATCAGCAGCTCTATTACTATGCCGTCTGGACCAGCTGTTTGTTTCTATTCAATTTGGCCATTGCAGCTTCCATTTCGGACTTTAATATTTCCGGTCCGTCCTCATCTTTGCGTATTATCGGTTGCTCTCTCTCTCTTGTCGTGGAAAAGATCTTTTATATTCTTCCCCTCGCTTGAGTATTTTCTTTTTTTCCAGTACTATCGTTCCGTTCTTGGCTTTTATACATCCTGTTAAAGAATCTGAACAACATAAGATACACAGACGACACAGTGTTGATTGCAGACACGTAAAGAAAACTGCAGGACCTCCTACAAAAGATAGCTGAAGAGAGTGACATGTGAGGGATTCCAAATAAACTACAAGAAAACCAAGCGCATGGTCATCAGCAAAAAGAGCAGTCCAAAGTGCCAAAGACACGTGGGTGGTGTTAAAATCAAGCAGGTACGAAAATTCATATATCTGGGAAGTGTTCTAAATGAAGACGGAAAGTGCGACACAGAGATGCAAAGGCGAATCGGCATGGCGAAAGACGCGTTCCAGAAACTGAGTAAAGTATTAAGACACAAGAAACAAAGAAGAGAGTACTGGATGTCAGTTCTTTAATATGGCAGAGAATGTTGGACAATATCTACTGCTAAGAAGATTGGGTCACTATGTCGATCCAGGATGTTGTTTCCACCTGAATCCATCCTGCATATATACAAGTCAACCATCCGTCCGTGCATGGAGTACTCCTGCCATTTATGGTCAGGTGCCCCTGCCATTCTCCTCAGTGTTCTTGACAAGCTCCAAAGGAGAGTCTGTAATGTGATAGGTACTGATCTGGCGACTCGACTGCAGCCACTTCCCCATCGTCGAAATGTGGCCTCCCTTTGTCTCTTCTATAAATACTTTCATGGCTTCTGCTCGGATGAGCTTAAGTCACTGATGCCTCCTCAACAGTTGTTTACTCGTGCAACCAGACTGGCAACTGGGTCCCACCCATTCACAGTCAGGTTAGCCAAACGCAGACGACAATTCTACTCCTGCAGCTTCCTCTCTCGCACTTCCCGCCTGTGGAACTAACTCCCGTATTCTTGCTTTCCTGACGGCTACAACCTCCAGAAATTTAAATGCAAAGTCAATACTCATCTACTAACCACTGGCATCTAGCTTTCTCCCCTCCCCTGTATAACCTTCCCTTTATCTCCACCTATGTATCTGTCATCGCACCTGCTTTCTCAGCTTTCTATTGTTCCTTTCTAACTAGTTTGTACTCCTCACTCTTTTCTAATTAATCTTTTTACACTTATGTAACCCCCTGCACATCAGTGTCGTTTCCGCCTTGCTCGGGGTGAAATGATTAAAAAAAAAATCAACAAAGATGAAAAGAAAACTTGAAGCAGCTGAAATGTGGTTCTGCAGAAGGATGCTGCGGATATCGTGGACCGAGCACGTGAGCAATGACGAGGTTTTGGAAATGATGGAAACGAAAAGGAAATTAATACTGAGCATCAGGAAAAGACAACTAAAGTTCCTGGGACATGCAATGAGGAAGGAGAGCTTAGAGAACCTGATACTAACAGGCCAGATAGAGGGAAAAAGAGACAGAGGAAAGCAGTGGATAACTTATTTAAAATGCCTGAGAAGGTAATAACAGAACGGGGATGAGAGACGTTACAGGAGAAAGTGTTCTACGAGCCATCAGGGATAGGGAGACGTGGAAGGACATGATCGCCTACGTCCTGAAAGGACAAGGTACATAAAAGAAAAAGAATATTTTACAATATTTCTCTGTCATTCTTTAAATTATTATTAAGGTCTCAGACTGCTCTGTTTTCCTGAACTAATTTCATTTTTATTTCACATAATAGAAGACCTTTGAACTCAGTGAGTTAATTATTATAACCAGAAAGGGGGAATAAAAGAATATTATGATGACGAGTATGATAGATATCGGTTGACCTTGAATTTAAAGAGACCAAGTAAACCGTGGCAGAGAACCATTCTACAGCCTGTGGAACAAGCGGTCTCATTGAAACTTGCTTTTTTTTTTTTTATCAAAGTTAGATTTTAGGGACATTCTATATGACAATTTTTATATTATTCTGTATTTATAGACTTTAGTTATTAAAATACATTTTTAAAGTTAATTTGATGTATATATCGATTGTTTTCTTTTTAAAATAGTGTTATTTAAAATATTGTTATGTGCGTTGTGGTGCAGTGGATATCGGCTCGGAACGAGAAATCGGAGAGCCGAGCTCGAATTCCAGTTGAATTCCTTGCATTCACTTACGCGCAAATACCCTTGGAAAGATTAAGATTTGGTTCTATAGCCTTGGCTGGCAACCAGTCTACCGCAGAAAGTAACCTACTGCGGGATGATCTTCAGCCCAGTCAGTCATGTGTCTTTCGAGACATGATCGCCCAAATCATGTATCACCTATGGCATTTAACTGACTGACTTTATTGCAAATATCGATCGTCACTAAATATTATCTTAGTAAGAATTTTTAATAAATTGTATGTTTTGGTATAATTCTACCTGAATTATAACTAAGTGTATCGTTTCACTTTTTATGAAAGAGAACATAATACACACCCCATTAAAACCTCTCACATAAGGGTAAGACGGTTGCAACAGCATTTTACCATTAAGTGAAAGGTATTTCTGCCGCATATTGTTTTTCTTTTAACCGAGCTCATATTCTTTCGGTTCTCTTTATCCTTTTATAATTTCATTTTTTATTTTTATTTTTTTCATTTTCTTTTGTGATATACTCTTGTGAAGCCTATAGTGGACCCGTGGGTACCTTAAGATAGAGGTTTCCAGGAAGAGGTTGTTTTGTAGACAGAAGAGAAAAGAGAGTAATAATAATGATAATATTAACCCTTTTCTTATAATAAAACAATAAAAAATTGTTGGCCGAGCAGCCAGTGGTAATTTTCACTCCCTGGCTGTCTGGCTGGCAACAAAGCGTTATAAGAATTTTCTTCTCGTGGCAATATTAGCCGTTTGCGTAAAAGGAAACATTCATCAGTTATTGAAAGATCAAACATTGCTGCTCGACATTATTTACATTGTTCAGACTATTGTTCTTATCTTCATTATCCTGTTTACGACGTTTTCACGCTCCGGTTTTCTTCAGATGCGAAGAATTTTGAACCGAAACCTTTATTTCGATCACTGAGGTAGATTGTTCTCGTTCCATGTGCGATGCCACTTCCAAATGCCATGTAGTTATCTACCTTTAACTCAACTTTATTTGTTCAGCACTGCTGTTATCAGATGTTGAATTCAAAACTCTTTGGGTCATGTCACTGGAACCAATCAACGACTAAAATCACTGGGTCTATGTCAATGAGGACAACTTAGACTAGTGATCAAAAGAAGGGGTTCGTTTCAAAATTATTAGCACTTGATGAAGGCCGGAGTGTGCAACGTCCGAAACGCTGTAAATATGAAATTAAAGATCAGGACAATAAAAAATGTTCGAAAATTGTACTTAACTTTCTTTTTGCTACATTTCTTTTTATTCCAGTAGTTTTTAAAATTTTCTTTTTTTTTTCTTTTTGAATTTAATTTCGCCTTCTTAATCTTCTACAGGTTTCTTCTTGGCCTCTCTTTTAAATCTCTATTTATCTTTTGACCCGCCACTCTAACATAACCCATTGTGATTCTGTAGAAAAAGATAGTCCTCGTTTATCTGACTTATCAGAGAGAAGCCACCACAAGACCGAGAATATAGGCATCTTATCATATCAGATCCAGATGGGAATTCACAACTCTTTGGGTCATATCACTGGAATCAACCAACGACTAAAACCAATGAGGATAACTTAGCCTAGTGATCAAAAAAGGGGTTCGGTTCAAACTTTTTAGCACTTGATGAAGGCTGGAGCGTGCAACGGCCGAGACGCTGTAAATATGGCATTAAAGATCGGGACAATAAAAAAAAGTTCGAACATTGTAAATTATGTAAATATTACGTAATTGGAGAAGTATAAAAAAATTGCTACTCGAGTTTGACCTTCATTCGAAACCTGGTCATCAGACTGGAATAAAACAGTAGTATATTTACTATTCTTTCCTAAAGATAAATATAATATTAGTCGTTACCTTACAAGGCAACATTCGATATTCATAAAACGAACAGCCAGACATAAATTTTTCGGTAAATTTTCGTTGTAAGTCCCGACGCTTTTCCCCTTCAAATTTATCAAAAATAGCATTATCTCTGTGCAAATGTATATGCTGAACTCAAATCATCTGTTAGTTATTGAAGAAACTTTTTTTTATATATAAATGTCCATAAAAAAAAAACGAACTATATCTTGCACTTTTTCTCTCCCGTAACTCTCGCGAAGTCATGTAATTAACTGCAGAATGATGTACTGTGAAATGCAACGAATTTTGGCAGATTTTTGCTCGATTTTTCTTCATTTACTGATACTTCCGGCGATGTACTTCCGGTAAAAAAGTAATGCGCTATTGTATTTCAACGCTTGTTACTTTCATAACGAGAACTACATAGCGGGAAGTTTCAGTAAAGGAAGGAAAACAACCAAAATTCAACAGAACTAAAACGAAACATTTATCAATTTTTGTTCACTGCATGACTGTGGTCAAAGTTCAATATCTGACTTCGGACAGGCAGTCTTCTCCAATTTATATCTTAGTTGTATTTCTGTCTTCGGACAGAGCACAACAAATACTTGAGGGGTGCCTAGTCCCGGGGATTCCACCCCTGCAGTAGCACCTCGCCCATTTCACCAACTTGCCAGCGTGACTTTGAGTTTTGGACTTAGCCCATGGACACGCGTTCAGGCTTCTACTTTAAACCGGGGTTGTGCCGCACGCCGTCAATGTTGGCAGCCGCGTGAATATTAAATGTAGTATCTTTCTTAGGGCCGACAAAGTAAATTTTATCTCTCAATTTCTGTTTTCGAATAAATGAGGGATATCTGATCCCTGAGATCCCAAAATTGCTGTATGGCTCTCCCTTATTACAACAAAACGGATTTGGGGATATATAGTTTAAGTTTGAGTTTTGTTTATTGGAATATCACCCTCTGTGGGTTATTTAATGCCAAAAAGGTGGGGTTTTAATGTATTTTTTTTAATGTTCGGCTATAGTAAGAAGGTTGATTTCGTCAGATTTTAATGAAATTCTTTTGTTTTTATTCTTTTTTATTTCAGAAAACTAAAAATGACTTCTAGTTTTTTTAATAAAAATGTTTTATTGAAAATAATTTCTTTTCCTTCAAAAATGTGCTACGGTAATAATTTTATCTTCAAAAATGTATATTTTTCTATAAAAGTCTATTTTTATGTGTATATTTCTATAAAAGTGCATTTCTATACTTTCATAGTATTTTGACTCAAGTTTGGGGGGTTAACTATTTACCCATAGCTAGGACACTAACAGGTGCTATCACTCTAGGTCAGGGTGGGAGAACAACAACAATTAAAAGGTGGTTCCATGCTCCTCATAACCTCCCAATCAGAGGCCTTGCTGCCGGATACAGTTTACCGCCACACCCAGGACCATTGGGAGAATATAGATGCCAGCGCAAACTGGGTTGCGAGGACTGAAATCTTTCTCTTGTCCCGCGCTTCGGTTCTCAAATTTAAGCCAGCCTTGTGCCATATCCGGTCATCCTCATCCTGGGGCGTAGTAAATACCAAATGTACTATCTTTACTGCTCATCTATAATGTTAAAGGTAATATTAACTGTCGCTTTATAAGGAAATATTCAACATTTATTATCTAGGCATACTATTCGAGATAACATTTTTCTTTATCTCCTGGTCATAAGACAAAGATCAATTGTAATATCTGTTCACCTCATTTCTTATGGTAAAAGTAAGATTAACCATTCATTATCAGGAAATATTCCGCATTTTTTGACCGAGCAAATTTACTTTTTTCTTTAGTTCCTGGCCATCACACAAGAATCGAAATGTAATATCTGTTCTCCGCATCTTTTATGGTAATGATAATATTAATCATTCTCTAATACAGAAATATTCGACATTAATTCGCCGAGTAGCTAGTGTCAATGGCGTTGGCAGATTATAAAATACTAGCAGTATAGCCCGGCGTTGCTCGGGTGTAATGAAAGCTTTAAAACTAATCCATGGTCCTGGAGCTCAGACTCATTGGACGTTGGCAGGAAAGACTAAAAAAGCAAGTTGTTTCCAGTTAAAGCGAAACCGTAGACTGAAAGAAAATGAATGGATGCAAGTCAAATTTTGATTTCCTGGTATCGATATCAAATTTTCTGCACTATTGTAAGAACTGCAACCTTGAAAATTCTGAATATCGTTTATGTCTTTGTTTATGAGTGTATCAAATTTGATTAAAATCGGACATCTCGTTCTATAACCCGATATTTTCGATTATCGATTTTCGATATTTATCGGGGGTACCAAAACCAAGCGAAGAACACTCGCAGACGCTAATAGTACAACTGTGTAAATTTTCAAGAAAATCAGTTCAGCCGTTTTGGAGTCTATAGGTAACGGACAGACACTCACAGACACACACACACACACACACACACACACACACACACACACACACACACACACACACACACACACACACACACAGACAAAATTCTATTTATAAATAAGTTTAGATTTCTCTTAGAACGAATTTTCAGACGAATAGGTTTCTCAAGTTCAAAACCTGTTATCGTGTTTTCCATTATTGATGCGTGCTTCCTTTCAAACCTATTAGTAGATGCAGTTTGGAGCCTCAACATCGTTTTTATTCCATCATTTCTTCTTCGAGTGACATTGGCTATATATTTTATTCGCTTCTGTTCTTGAATGTCTTGGAGTGATATCGTTTTTGTCGTTTGGTACTGTTATTTGGTTAGTTATTCTGTAGCGTAATTTTATAATATTCAATTAATCGACCTCAATGCAAGCTGCAATTATTAACCCTAGACCTGAAGCGTTTAAGATTATAGGAAAAAACCTTATTAGGAGTCTCTCCTACGCAGCAAAAGTTCCATGAGAAACGTTCCTCTTACGAAGGGAATGAAGATGAATTGAAACGGTGCATATGACTCCTGGGAGTCTTTTCTACACAGCAGAAGTTCCATAAAAAACGTTCTCCTTAACATTGACATACGAAGGGAATGAAGATGAACTGAAACGGTGCACATGATTCTTGGGAGTTTTTCTACACAGCAGAAATTCCATAAGGAACTTTCTCATTAACATTAACATACGAAGGGAATGAAGATGAATTGAAACTGTGCATATGATTCCTGGGAGTCTTTTCTACACAGCAGAAGTTCCATAAGAAACGTTTTCTCTTACCAGTGATATAAGACTTGAATGAAGTGGATTTGAAACTGTGTACATGATCTTAATTGTTAAAGTCTGAATCGATAGAACTAATGAATACTTTTCGTCAGAACATTTTCTATGGAAATAGTGATAGAATAGTGAGACGCTTGTGTGAGAAAAAGTTCTAGATTGGAAAATAATCGCTTCTTAACTTTCTTTTGCTACATTTCTTTTTATTCCAGTAGTTTTAAAAATTTTCTTTTTTTTTTTCTTTTTGAATTTAATTTCGCCTTCTTAATCTTCTACAGGTTTCTTCTTGGCCTCTCATTTAAATCTCTCTTTATCTTTCGTCCCGCCAATCTAACATAACCCATTGTTATTCTGTAGAAAAAGATGGTCTTAGTTTAGCTGACTTATCAGAGAGAAGCCACCACAAGACCGAGAATATAGGCATCTTATCTTGTTCTATTAAGAAGACGTCGCAGAACTGATGACTTTTAAAATTGCACGAAAGAAACCATACCTATATAATGAAAACAACATCAATAAAAACCAGAATGTCTATTCTCGGAAACAATGATGGTCTGACGTCGATTTAACTATGAAAAGTGGTTCTACAAACAGGCGAAGAAGATTAAATCCTTCGATCTTTATATACACTGCTGACCTAAGTTGTTAACACTTTTGTTCTTTAGTGTAAGGAGAATGGAAATTAACTGTCTTGATTAGTTGTTGTCGAAGAAAAACATTCAGCATTCAGTGACCGAAAAAGTAGGAGGAAATAATATTGTTTCATTTGATTGGGATTTAAAAGATACTGCTGTTGTTAAGATATGTTCGCCTGTTGTCTGGCACACAATTATCCCTGTTGTTTTGAAGTAGAGCAAGGATTTATAGCTTATTTCCTGTTTAGGATAAGGTTTTCCTTAAGTAACCGTCTATCTCGGCTGGATCTTGTATAGGGTGTATATAATTGTACAGTATTTGAAGTGAAGCCCTGCTAAAAATATTCTATCCGTGTAATATTATACTGGCAGAGTGAAGCTCAGAGCTACTATGACTACGGACACGGTATTCTCTGTGTAACTTCGTTATCTCTCAGCAACTCATAGATCAGTCCCTGTTCTCACTACGGTAGGAGTATATGTATACTCAAGTCGAGTTCATGATCATAGAAAAAGGGGAGATCCCAATACAATACCCTTGCAACTTGGTGGCGTTTTTTCTTTGCTTGGGGTGAATCTATTAACAAATATGTAGCAATTTTGGTACAGGAAAAATTAGATTTATTACGCAAACTTTAGCATTACTAACAATTCAAATTTATAAAATCTTTTTCTTAAAACAATTTATCAGGAAACTATACTTATGGTGCAATGGATATCGACTCGGAACGACAAGTAGCAGAGCCGAGTTCGAATTCCAGTTAAACCCACGCATTCATTTACGCACAAATATCCTTAAGGAAGGTATTAATCCGTCTCTTCCCTACTGCAGGAAGCAAAGGCAAACTACTGCGGGATAATCTTCTGCCTATTCAGTTATGTCTCTTTCAAGACATGATCGACCAAATCGTGTATCATGTATGGTACCTGACTATAAAATACTTCTTGAGTTTTTTATTATAACTCTTTGTAGTAATGACAGGAATTTCTGTTGAATGCTTTTGGTTCTGGATTTATGGAAAGTCATCATTATTTTCTTTCTTGTTAAATGCCTTTTTTTTAATCATTTCACCCAAGCAAGGCATTCTACCATTACTGTTGCGCAGGGGGTTACATTGGGGAAAGTGGTGAGAAAGAGGGGTTAGTTATAGGAAATGTCAGGAAGAGGGTAATAGACGGATGAGGACACCGAGGATGGGGCTGGAGTAGATGAGAAAGAGCTTGAGAGAATGGATGCGAGTTAGTGTGATAAGAGATGTCTATTGACCTTACATTTAAATTTCTGGAGATTTCAGCTACCAGGGAATATATATATATATATATATATATATATATATATATATATATATATATACATAATCATCTCATCCCAAGCAAGGTATTCTACTGCTACCGTTGCGCAGGGGGTTACATTGGGGAAAGTGATGAGAAAGAGGGGTTAGTTATAGGAAATGTCAGGAAGAGGGTAATAGACGGATGTGAATACCAAGAATGGGGATAGATAGAGAAAAGAACTTCAGAGAATGGATGCGATTTAGTGAGATAGGAAATGTCTATTGACCTTACATTTAAAATTCCTGGAGATTGTAGCTATCGGGAAAGCAAGTATATGGAAGGGAATTCCACAGGTGGGAAGTGTGTGAAAAGAAACCTTTAGAGTAGAAATTGCGGTTAAATTTTATCGGTTTCACTGTAAAAGGGTGGGACATAGTTGTTAAACTAGTATCTCATGTAAATTCATACACCAGTGATCTCATTACATTGGAGCAGTAGCCGTGAAAGTGTTTATAGAAGGGGCAGTAATACCTCCAGTTCTTCGTCTTTAATCTTTTTCGATGCGCCAGAGCGTTCTTTATCTTCAATATCTAAATCATTATTTTCGCAACGTCTATACCAATGTCTGCATGTTGTTTCCGACAGAACATGGTCACCGTAAACTTTAACAAGAATTCTGTGTGCTTCAGTTGCAGACTTCTTTTGAATAATTTAGTGCAGTAAAATTTCCCGACAATAATTTTTTTTAGCACGATATCCGATATGTTTACACTTAGGTGAAATGACATGCACTGAATTCTAAAGTTGCTTATAGTACTTCTACACGCACCCAATTCTAGGATCAACCTAGCTTGGAAAATGGCGATAACTTACTGAAGGTCCTATACATATACATATCCTTTGAGATTTGAAAAAGATATCACTAGGCCGGTGGTCTAGAGTGAGGGAAAATTTACTAGTCTCAAAATCATTTTACATGACTGACTCCATTTTCTTAATAGTCGCCTTACATAAACATACCATGAATCGCTGACGGAAAACAAAAAATGAAATTTTAATTAAAATTTCGAACGTGTCAGAAAGATTTAATTTTTTTTAAAAATCATGACAACATTTGATCTTTCCTCTTAATAATAGCATAAACATTTTGATGATAAAACTTTGTTTTTATTCAGTTGAGCCCTTTAAATATCATGATATGCTGTTTTTTGGCGATTGAGTGGAGGTACCTAAATTCGTAGTTTCGTTCTTCTTTCTTTTATTTTTTTACTACAACCGCCATCTCATAGATGATTAAAAAAAAACAAATCTGATTTTCGAAACGATTTTCTATTAAAAAAAATGAGTAGTTTTATACAAGTTGTATAAATTATTTTTCGGTGCCTGGTTGAAATAAGTATGCAATTTTTTTTTCTTTCTTTCAAATATTCGATTTACTTTTCGTAAACGGGAAGGAAATACAAAATAATAATTTTCAAAATGAGTTTCCAATAATCTATAAGCAATCTGGACGGCAGACATTTTGGCTCCACTCTGGAAGCGTTAATTAAACGAATGTTTACACTGACCGGGACGATAAAGCCAAGAGTTCAATAATATCATTGTAGGTAATTCTAAGTAATTTGTGAATATTCAATGGCATACTTTTGGGTTGTAAAAGAAGTTAGATTTCCTTTGATTTTTAATCGACCGGGGTCGAGTAAAACAATAAACTTTAATCGCCCAGTTAAATTTTTAATCGATTCAGTCTAGCGGGCGAGTGAAATCTCAAAGGCAATATATATATATATATATATATATATATATATATATATATAAAACCGAGGAGACACTTGCTGTTTTGCTATCTCAATGTACCTTCACCACTTGCCGGCCTCTGCTAAAATACTTCTGCTGTTTCTGCAAACAGAACAGTGTGATGTACATTATTTTATTTTGATATCAAAAAACGTACGAATTTGCAGGGTCCTGTTCCCAATATCTTTCTAAACTTTTATCAATCGTAGATAAAAGAAGAGATTCTGTGTATATAAAATTCAAAATAAGTTCGTATCAATTGCAATAAGCTGTGGCCTATCTATTAATCTATGCATCGCTGTCACACTAAGTTAATGACTGCCTGACCAATTTAATACGGAAGTCAAACAACTTTCTCGATCTCCGCTTCATATTGGTAAAATTCAATTTTACGGAAGCTCCGACCGCAATTCATCTTCTTGGCTTTGCTATCTATTCCGTTTACATAATCTCCCACAGCCACACGTATCTATACATATGCATACGCAAACGACATTTATATGCGCCCAGCAACTCACATCGGCCGTACCGATACGATAATCTCTGTTCGAAATTCCCGGATGAGACGTTATTATTGTTTGCCTGCAAACTATTTGTGATTGTTATCAGAGAGGTCCGGTCGTTGAGCTCTCTGGCTTTCATCATGTTGATACTCAGAGAACGCAGGGAATGTGCTGAACGCTTTACTTATGCCTTGGGATAGATTGTTCTCGTTCCACTGGTTCCATCTCTAAATCTCAGCTCACTAATATTCTCGAATATTATTTTTATTACTAGTACGATAATCACTGAATCCCTCACCTGGCATAGAGTCAGACGAGGCGTAATGCATACCCGTGCCCTCTCTCGCACTTCCCGCCTGTGGAACTCACTCCCGTATTCTTGCTTTCCTGACGGCTACAACCTCCAGAAATTTAAATGCAAAGTCAATACTCATCTACTAACCACTGGCCTCTAGCTCTCTCCCCTCCCCTGTATAACCTTCCCTTTCTCCACCTATGTATCTGTCATCGCACCTGCTTTCTCAGCTTTCTATTGTTCCTTTCTAACTAGTTTGTACTCCTCACTCATTTCTAATTAATCTTGTTACATTTATGTAGCCCCCTGCACATCAGTGGCGTTTCCGCCTTGCTCGGGGTGAAATGATAAAAAAAAATAAATAAAAGGGTATGGAAGTATTCATTGGATTGGTCAAAATGTCTGTTCAATTGATTTCGTAGAAAATCTTATTAATTAGCTAAGGGATATTACGGTCGAGGCTAATACAACATACACACACACAAATACATATGTGTGTGTGTGTATGATAAAACTATTAGTTTAGGTTAGGATATATTTATAAAGATTAAAGGTTATTTATAAAGATTAGTTTAGGTTATGCTATATTTATAAAGATTAAGGGATTATCAGAGATTGAGTGCATATAAATATATAAGTGTACATTGAGTTCAACAATAAGAAGCATCTGCCTGTGTTTATATATATATATATATATATATATATATATATATAGGTTTCGTTGAATAATATAGACATGTTCTGTCTATTTATTTTGTGTAAGATCCTTTCGCATAATCTGATAGGCTTGATAGTGCTATCGTTAAAAGACGACAAGAAATAGCAATAATTGTTGATTTACATGACACTTAAATGACAATTCAAACATATTCCGACATTTAAAACACCACGGTTATCAAAGCACACTTCTCAGAAAAACGCTTGTTGAAAATACATGTATGCTTAGACAAGAAAATAATAAACGGAAACTCAAAATCCTAGAAGCTATCTACATCAAACAGCTTAAACTTAGTTTAAACAAAATAAATTTCGACATCTCTACTAACGTACTCCAATGCATGTAATCGACGCTTACCCCCTCTACCAATAGTAGTAGTAGCGCGCAGACCAATCCTCTCATGCCACTATACCCTTAAGTGACCAAGAAGCACACCACCACATTTTGTCACCGTCTTCGGCCATCCGCTACGTTAAAAATGGACTTGTCTCTTTGGTTTAATTTTCTTTGTTTAATTCCACATTGTTAATAACTTAAATGTTCTATGTTCACTATATGTTAAATGTTCATTCTTTGATAATGGTTTATGTAAGCCGAAAGCTCAGACCTGATCAAAAAATCAACAATTACTGCGATTTCTTGTCGTCTTTTAACGATGGCACTATCAAGCTTATCAGATTATACGAAAGGATCTTACACAAAATAGACAACATTTGTCTATATTATTCAACGAAACCTGTCTTAATGAAAAAAAGCTGGCAAATTACACACACAAAATATATATATATATATATATATATACACAACCAAACATGCTTTTATAATATTGACACGTTATGACTATATATTTTTACTTTAATGCTCTCGAATTCAAAGATTCATTTTCTTAATGATTTGAATTAAAACAATAAACAATGATTTTAGAAGACTCTGTAGTTTTACTCATTAGTTTTATTTTCCCAAGTAATTTTAAGCTCATCCAACATCATTTTTAGGGGTGAATTTCTAAGACTAAGCAACATTAATTTTGGTTTTAGGAATTCACCTCTGAAGATGATTTTGGATAAGATTAAAAGTACTTAGGAAAGTAAAATGACAGAAACTCCAGTGCGTTTCTTTATGAGTATAATGACAACATTAGGCAATTAATCTATGAATTTGAGCGGATTAAATTAAAATAAATACATGTCTGGATTATTCAGCCAAATATGCTAGAATATATATATATATTGTTGAATAAGAGAGACGAGAGAAATTTAATGATTTTTTTTATTTTGTTTTTCCAGGTTTCTTAAATTTTTCCGTTTGGTGGGATATGCTGGAAAAAGGAATTACAAAAACTAATTAAATTCAACGAAACATGCTTATAACAAAGTGTTCTACCCATATATATATATATATATATATAGAGAGAGAGAGAGAGAGAGAGAGAAAAGCCAGTGAGACAAACAGAGATAGTTGTAATTAGTGTTATAATAATAACAGCAGATAAGACTGCAACACAAAAGCTTTCAAATTTCGGTGCCAAGTGAACCATCATCAGGCTCCAAGATTGCCTGATAATGGTGCACCAAAACCTGAAAGCTTTCGAGTTGCAGTCGCATATTTTGTTATTAAATTTCTAATAATTACTGCTCTACATGAATAAAAGCTCTACATCTGCACTGAGCACTTTATAAAAGTAAAAATGACCAAAATTTGGAATCCATTAGTTTATACCACTATATATATATATATATATATATATATTTATATAGATATATATATATATATTTGATTCTCGAGACAATATTAAAACACTTAGGCCGTCAATTAATAAACTCAGCTATGAATACTGTAGTAATGTTCTAAAATGTTTGTAAAAAGAACAGATTTTCATGCATTAATACTTGCATGACCATGATATTCAGTCAGTTACGTGCCATACGTGTAACACGCTTGGGCAATCATGTCTCGAAAGAGACATGACTGACTGGGCAGAAGATTATCCCATAGTAGGTTGCCATAGCTTTCTGCGGTAGACTGGTTGCCAGCCAAGGCTATAGAACCCAATCTCTCCAGTTATTTAACCCATAAGTGGAAGGAAAAATAGTTTAATACCTTTTCCAAGGGTATTTGTGCGTAAGTGAATGCAATGAATTCAACTGGAACTCGAACTCGGCTCTCCGATTGCTCGTTCCGAGCAGATATTCCCAGCACCACAACGACCATGATATTACAATATATAAAAAAATTCCATTTTGGATCATTTTCACGTTTTAATGAACGCGAGCAATTTGTCAGCCGTTATATTTGAAGCAGAAAAAAATTACAGTAATTTTTAACAACAAAGTTTTGCGGTTATTTTTAGTTACCCTAACTCACACCCCTGAAAATTATCTCGGAAAAAGATTGGAAGTGATTGGGTACATTAGGAAATGAATGATAATAACATCTGTCAACGTTACAGCTAATTTCTGACATCTTTCAGTTATAATACGCGAAAGATTATCCGTGAGTATGAACGGATTTTATTAAAAATAAGCAGACACAATGTTTGCAATCGATTTAATCTAACATGTCAAAGAGAAAATATGCTGCCTAAATACACAAATATGTATATATATATAAACTTACATAGACAATTCTTCTCATTTAACAGATGCATATACAAGAAATATCATTTATATATAACACACACGACGTTCGAGAGAGGAATAAGACATTCATTGAATAAAATTTTTCAATGTTTCGCTTCGCTTTGTCCCTTTGAAAGCTCTACTGACTTCGCGGCAAGATTGTTTAAAGGCCCTATGGATGTTCAAAGCGGTTAAATCTAACCTGTATGACTTGGAACTCATCCATCATTTCCACGCACGGAACTCAGAAGGGGCCTGTCATATTGGTTTGTCTTGGCGGGCATTCACAGCAGATGACGCGGGGGCGACGGTTTTTGAGAGCGCCACCTAGGGGCACAAACAGCAATTAAGTTGAATGTGAACTATTTCTCTAAAGTTACTTGGATTATTGAAAACTGAAATTTGGTCAGTGTGATTTGCAGATGTGGCGACAACTAAGGAGATCATCGTAACTGACTCTGAATGTGTAATAAGGAAGTTCTGAATAAGACAAAGCTCTCATTTTTCATTATATAAATATTGAATTTATTATATATTCATGAATATTTTATTATATATATATATATAAATGTAATAAAATCTTATATATATATATATATATATATATATATATATATGTAATAAAATCTATATATATATATATATATATATATATATATATATATATATATATTGTACTTTTGTTATTACAATAGTTTATCATAATTTCACTACACAAAAAATTTCATGTTTCGGAACAAAACGGTTCCTTCTTCAGATGATATGTTAACATAAATAGTGAAAATGATTTATTTTTAAAATATTAGATGAATTCATGGCTATTTAAAAAAAAGAGTCGTAGTTGGAGAAAACGCTCTAGGTATGTCAATATTGTTCAATGAAAATTGAGAATTATGTAACCATGGAGATTTAATATTTGTTTTATGAAAGGGGGCAGGATGTCTTGGATCTAGATATACCAATTTTTAATTTTGTCTGGATAAGATACATAGTGTGATCTTACCTTTTTTCAAATGGGTAGACATTAATTTTTAACAAAAGGTTGGATTTTAGTTTTTTTTTTAATTAAACTTTACTCTGTATCGAGCAACATTTATAAAAGTAAATGCTTTAACAGTGGGTTTTAATCTATGTGTTCTTTCACGTTTTGTAACATTATATATATATATATATATATATATATATATGTATAATAAAATCTTTTTATATATATATAAATATATATATATATGTGTGTGTGTGTGTGTGTGTGTGTGTGTGTGTGTGTGTGTGTGTGTGTGTGCGTGTGTGTGCGAATGTTAAATAAGGTGTCTTTTAACGGCAAGAATTCCTGCAGACACGTTTGGTTGTTTGTCTATATTTCTGAAATGAAGTATTGTAATTATTAACATTATTTACATATTTCGTACAACTTCCGAAACGTAGTGAATATGGCATTAAAGATGAGGACAACAGTCGGAACAATGCAAACAATTCATGTTTGTATAATATCGACAAGGCTCTATCTATCAAATACTTTTATTCAGTCAGTTAAATGCCATACGTGATACACGCTTTGGACGATCATGTCTCGCAAGAGACATGACTGACTGGACAGAACATTATCCTGCTGTAGGTTGCCATTGCTTTGTACGGTAGAATGGTTACCAGCCAAGACTATATAACCCAGTCTGTCCTATTATTTAACCAATAACTAGAGATAAGAGACGGATTTTTCCCAAGGCTAATTGAATGTAAGTAAATGAAAGGAATTTACTGGAATTCGAACTCGGCACCCGGATTTCTAGTTCCGAGCCGATAACCACTGCACCAGAAGGCACATCCTTGAATGTAATAATCAGTCAGTTAAGTGGCGTACGTGATAAACACTTTGGGTGATCATGTCTCGAAAGAGACATGACTGACTGGGCAGAAGATTATCCCGCAATAGGTGGCCATTACTTTCTGCGGTAGACTGGGTGCCAGCCAATGCTATAGAACTCAATCTGTCCTGCTACTTAACTTATAACTCGAAGCAAGAGAAGGATTAATACCTTTCCCTAGGGTAGTTGTGCTTAAGTAAATGCCATGAATTCAAATGGAATTCGAACTCGGCACCCCGATTTGTTATTCGGAGTCGATATTCACTGCACCACAACGCACTTTTGTTTACTTTTTCAAATTTCTCCATAGGGATCGTCAATTGAATGTGTATGAAAAAAAATATATACAAATACGCATACAAAATTTCAGTTTTACTGTTTAAATGATGCCACCTTGTGTGATTTGAATTCGTTTCAACATATAGTAGAACGTCAGAATTGACTGAAAAACGTTTCAGAAAACTTACGAAAACAAATGCAGAAACATTCAAAAATGGAAGAAAAAATACAATAAAATATAAATGAATTTGGACCTTGATCGAACACCCCGACCTTGTGTAATAGTTAACAAGTTTGCCTCATTTGAATATTAAAAAATGAGTAGTGATTTCAATCTTCACTTGGTGCCCCCATAGGTTCGGTCTCGTGCCATATGTGTGCTTAGAAATTCAGAAATACAAAACCTTGATAAATTTGCAAATTATATAAATGAGCTTATTTGTAATTTAAAAGAAAATGATAAACAGATGTCGATAATATTTAGCCAAACAAGCTGGAATATATCTATAAGATAAATAGCAGTATAGCCCGGCGTTACACGGATGTAATGAAAGCTTTAAAACTAATCCATGCTCCTGGATCTCAGACTCTTTGGACGTTGGCACGAAAGACTAAAATGCAATAATTGTTTCCAGTTAAAGCGAAACTGTAGACTGAAAGAAAAATGAATGGATGTAAGTCAAATTTTGATTTCCTGGTATCGATATCAAATAAGATTTTTCGTCACAAACTGAATTTTGAAGGCTAAATAAGTCCTCTGAGTAAATGGTATCATGGCTGAGAACTATTAAAAACTAATATATATATATATATTATCAATTTTCTGCACTATTGCAAAACTACAACCTTGAAACTTCTGAATATCGTTTCTTATGTCTATGTCTATGAGTGTATCAAATTTGATTAAAATTGGACCATTCCTTCTATAACTCGATTTTTTCGATTATCGAATTTAGATATTTATCGGGGGTACCTTGACACAAAACCTAGCTAAGAACACTCGCAGACGCTTATAGTACAACTGTGTAAATTTTCAAGAAAATCAGTTCAGCCGTTTCCATTTCTATAGGTAAGGGACACACACACACAGAGACAAAGTTCCATTTATAAATAAGTTTAGATTTTTTTAAAATGGATAAACATGGCATGTCGAGAATATTTAGTCAAACAAGTTGGAATATATTTATAAGGTGATTAGAAAAGTAACACCCACTTTGCTGTATTATGGACATTTCCGTCTTGTAAAATTAAAGTTAAACAGGAGAGTTCATTGTATATATACCATTTAAAAAACTTTCCGTCAGATTTCATAATATACATTTACGATATCACACCCCGATTGAGCACTATGGAGGAATGGTAGATTTTGAAAAAATAATAGCTACCCACGCATCTACGCATCGTTCATTCAGTAACGATTTTGAACACTCTCGGCTACTGGCGTGTGTTTGCATTGTATATAAAACGTTAAAGTCCACCTTCTTTCTCTGAACGCCCATAGTTCAGCAGTAGAATCACCAACTGATGTTAATTTGGTCGTGTTTCAATCCTGGCTAGAAGTAATCGGATGTCTAATCGTACTGATGAGCTGTGATACAGCGGAACAGGTCTGTCTGCGGATGACTATATATATATACATATAATGTGTATTTAGGCCGCAAGAATTAATTTAAATTTAATTTTGTTGAAAAACATTAACTAAATTTAAAAAAAATTAAACTTTTTAAAAAAGATGTCATGTAATTTGTAAATTATTCAACGTGTATTTTCTCATGTGTTTTAAACGTTGTAAGCACATAACCATTATATATATATATATATATTAAATCTCTATCGGCGTATTTTACTTCTGTAGCAAGTGACTTTATCCAGCATCGTTTTCATTAACTGTATCATTTCTGAAAATCAATTCTGGAGATAGCGAACTATATTGCCGCAATCTCTTGGATTTCTTCAAGACGAAAAAATTGCAAGAAGCGATATCTAGCAAATATAGTGGTTATCGGACCTCGGGAATAACGTAATCTATCAATACTACCACAATCTGGACACCAACAAAATGATGCGGTCTTAAAAAGAGACGAGAAAGAATAAATATCACAGCCCAAAATTGGAGAAGCCAGTTATGAGAAAATGATGATTCATTTTGACGGACATGTTCAAATTTATTTATTTATTTATTTTTTTCTTTTTGCCAAAACCAAATCAAGTGGCATGATTAAATTTAGTCCTAAATTCCCCTATATATGTCACATTGGCTAGAGAGGTTGGTGGTTGGGGTTGGTGTCATTCATCTAGGAAAAGAAATGCTAGAAACTTATTGAAATAGAAAAAAATAAAATTTGAGACTGAACATTCATTTAAGAATATCAAAAATAAAACTTAGTTCCTAACGCAAACACTTTTTTAAGAAGTTAGAAAATTCAGGTGAGACTGAACATTCATTTAAGAATATCAAAAATAAAACTTAGTTCCTAACGCAAACACTTTTTTAAGAAGTTAGAAAATTCAGGTGAGACTGAACATTCATTAAAGAATATCAAAAATAAAACTTAGTTCCTAACGTAAACACTTTTTTAGCAAGTTAGAAAATTCAGGTGAGACTGAACATTCATTTAAGAATATCAAAAATAAAACTTAGTTCCTAACGCAAACACTTTTTTAACAAGTTAGAAAATTCAGGTGAGACTGAACATTGATTTAAGAATATCAAAAACAGGACAAAAGCAGACTGTAAAACAATAAAAAATACATGAAAAGCACATACATTTAATTTACTTACTTAAACAAAAATGAAATTTAGCGCCAAAACTCTTCACTCTCTTCTCACGTAGCACACTGCGCATCAGTGGCAGTACTTTCTTTCTTGGGGTGAAATATATATATATATATATTAAAAAAGGATTAATTCAAAGATGTTGAATGGCCATTTCGATATGAAGATCCCCATGGGGGACGACACATCACCTCAGCAACAGAAAAAACCTTTCAGAAACTGGAGAAAGATTAGTCTACTTTTCCTTTTTAAATAGATTGCAAAGAAATTAAAAAATAAATAATAAAATAAAATAAAATAAAAATAAAAATAAAGGGAAAGAAAAAGAAAAAGAAAAAGATAGAATAAAATCAAATAAATAAGAAAAGAAAAAAAATTAATCGTCTGGGTTCGCAAAAAAAAGGGAGAACTTAACTAAAAATTAACAGACAGCCGTGTTAAATCGACGTAAGTTTAAGCAACACGGAAAAAAGGTGGTAAGAGAGATAAAAGAAGGAAGGGAGCGAAAAAGAAAGAAACTAAAGAAAAAAATTTTTTTAAATATTACAGACGCTGGACAAATTCAAAAACCTAATTTCCCCAAAACGTTGAAATATTAGAAAAAGGCCTTTACTTAAAAAGGCATAATTATTAATAAAAGGGAATAAAAAGATATAGGATTTAAAATAAAATTATTTTTAAAAAATTTAGGTCATTTGAAATTAAACTAAATAAAGACAACACTAGGTAAAAAAAAAAAAATTAATTACAATTATTATATACATACCTATAGAAGTACACACATACATACATATATATACACACACAATTCTACGAATAAGAATACATATATACATACACATACACACACATACATTCAATTTATTACACACTTATATACATATACATGCGCATACACACATATATATATGTGTGTACACACCTATATACAAAAAATTCATATACACACAATATACATGTGTACACATACACTCACACACACACGCACACACATATATATATATATATATAGATACATATTCCATATGCACTCACACACATACATATTAATGAATATTATGAAAAGGAGCATTTAAATAGCTAAAAAAAAATTTTCAAAATTACATATAGCCCACATACATAAATACATATATACATATATATACATATATATACAAATATGCACATCCACACACAAACATACACATATACATAAAAAAAAAAAGAAAATTAAAATTAAAATTAAAATTTTTTAAAAAATATTAAAAAAATTTTAGAAAAATTTAGAATTTAAAAATTAAAAATTAGAAGTTAAATTTTAAAATCCGCCCTATGGCGGCACTTGTTTATAAATTCCCTCCTAAAGTTCAAAAGTAAGTCCTGATGAGGATACTTCAAAATCAGAATCTTCTCCAATAAACACAGACGACACCTATCACGAAAACTTTTAGGAGTACAAGCTGAGCCTATTAATTTCCAGCTGATTATAGGGCCCTGCCCTTCCTCCTTCATTTCCCAGAACCTACGTGATAGTGCCGTCTGGAATCTCTGTTTAGGGTTCGAAAATGAGTACCTGTGATTATAAAGCCTCTGTTTGAAAGAGCCCGCGGACATGCCAATATAGGTCCGGTAATTGTCCTTGTTATTAGATGGAGAAATGCGGGCTTCATAAATTACATGGGTGGATTTACATTTGCCTTGCACCGGGCAGGCATCCACAGAATAACAATTGCATTTGTCGACAATTCCGGATTTAGCTTCCGTATTATTTAGGTTCATTAAAATTTGAAAATCTATTCTCACCTTTGATAGTTCTACTTGGACTAAAGGGCCTGAAGATAGTTTTGATGTCCCTATGGGAGCCTATGATTCTGCCCAGGTAGCAGATCTAATAGGCATTTATATTTTAGATATTTTAGGTAGATTTTTAGACCCTAAACTAATAGGCCTATATCGGGATGATGGATATAAATGCCTATGAATTTTCGGTATGAAAATCTGTTTCATTTGGTAGCTTTCGAACCTGCGACCTCTATCCACGATGACAATCAGTCTAAACAAAGTCAAATTAAGCCTATAACACAATTTTCCTGGTCGAGAGTTCTAAGACACGCCCGATCACTTGGTGGTTTCACCTATGAAAGCAAAATCATACACATTTATACGTTTGTGGATAATAGAATCGGATCAACTTTTAAGATTTTTTCTTGCTCCCGATTATTCAAGAAACAAGAGGTCATATTTATTTTATTTTAAATATGTTTGTCTTTAAGTTGACTATTGTCATATCTGTTATTGTTTCATAATGCTCTGTATGTTTAACCATATAAAAGAAAATAGGCTTGTGAAGTATAAGATACATTTTCGTCATGGTATTCTCTGCTTTCACGAAAACCTAGATGTATGTATATCATTGTGTTGCTTAATATACATTGATTAAGCAGGCCTCACGTAGATTTCACTGATTAAATAGCATATAGTGTCCAGAATATCATTAATACAAAATAGATATGAACAGAATAACACCCCCTATATACATATATATATATATATATATATATATATATATATATATATATATATATATGAAAAAAAGAATGGTAAACATATCATAGCTGACACGTTTCGTTCAATGAGGTAACTTATCATTTGCCTTGATAAAGATTGTCTACGGTAAGTTTCCTATTTGCTTTTATTCCTATATATATATATATATATATATATATATATATATACACCGAAACCAAACTTCCCTTTCAACATACTTTTGGAAGCTAAAAGATTCAAAACAGAAACCCAAAGTAAAATGGAAAATCCTAGAAAAAACTAGAACTTGCAACTCACTTAATTACATCTGCCCTTTATGTCTAAGTGAAAAACTACACATTCTTCAGTACCCTAACAGCAACAATTTATTAAACCGTAGAGACGAATTAGCAGTAATATGCAAACATCGCAAATATTTCTCGCTAAAACTTAAGTAAACAAAAAAACATCCCAACCAGAACCCCCCAAAAAACACAAAAAAATACACACAACCAACCCTATAAATAAACAGAGAAATAAAACAAACCCTATACAATACCAACAAAAAATAATGCAGTTGCAGCAGAATAGTAGATAAATAAATAAAAAATATATTTTATATTTATAAAATATGTGTTATAAAGGATAGATTTTATAAAAGAAATATATTTCTTAAATATCATAAAATATTATATTTTATAATAATATAAAATATTTTAAATATTATAGAATATTATAAAGTATTTTGTTATGAAAGATATATTTTATAAAAATATATTTTATAAAAAACAAAAAGATAAAAAAACAAAAGAAAGCACCCACTCCAATACAAAATAGCATAAATTAAATTAAGAAGAAACCAACCCCAAAACAAAACAACACCTACCAACCCCTAAACCAAATAACAACACGCAAGGCGCCAGCAGCCTCAGCCCTCACAAGATTAATAGATTAACCTATCCTGAACTCAGCCACAAACAAACACTTAACCCTAAGACCTTAAAAAGGTCAACAGAACTCAAAATCGATTTTCGATATTTATCGGGGGTACCTCGACACAAAACCTAGCTAAGAACACTGGCAGACGCTTATAGTACAACTGTAAATTTTCAAGAAAATCGGTTCCGCCGTTTCGGCATCTATCGGTAACGGACGACTACACACACACACACACACACACACACACACACACACACACACGGAGAGAGTCAAACTTCCATTTATAAATAAGTTTAGATATATATAGAAGTCATCCACAGACAGACCTGTTTCGCTGTAGCGCAGCTCATCAGTACGATGACACATCCGATTGCTTCTAGCCAGTATTGAAACCAAACCGAATTGACATCAGTCGGCGATTCTATCTCTAAACTATGCAAAAATATAATTAAAAAATCTCACTTCCCCTTTATTTTTGGTAAATTTTTCGTACAAAGTAAAGAAGATGGAAAAGATGGGAAATAATATTTATGTTTGTAAGTTTTGCATAAAGTTTTTTCTTTCGAATGTGTGTTTAAGAGTTCAGTTTTCTTCAATCAGACAAAATGTATTTGTAAAGAAAAGACAAATCCGGTGTTGTTGTGAGCGCATGCAATTTTAGTAGGTGAACTATTGTCGCTCTGTGGAGAAAGGTAGACTTTTAGTGTGTTATATACAATGGAAACATACGCCAGTAGCTGAGAGCGTTCGAATTTATTACTGAATGAACGATATATATATATATATATATATATATATATATATATGTTCTTGTTTAAACGAGGTCGACAATGCATGTCTTCAACTGACATGCTGAAAATGGCTATTTCCCCTCTAAATTTTATCTGAATTTACATATATATATATAAAAGTAAAATTCAACACAAATTTCGATCGGAAATAAATAATTATTTTTTTCGATGATGTAAATTTACATTGGCTTTTTCAGACCGTTCAATTAATAATTTATATTAATTAGATAAATTTATTTGGATTATTGTCTCCGTTTTCACAGGTCTGCTATTCTGTTATACATATAGTACAGTGCAAAAGTATTAGAACAAGAACTATTTTTTTCTTTTATGAGACATTAAAACAATTGAATTAAAGTAATTTTATTTAATTTACTCAACAAATGCTTTAACAAGAAAAAGTACTTGTTACAAAATAAATTTAATATTTAGTATAATAGCCTTTTGCTTTGATCACAGACTTCATTCGGTCAAACATTGTTATCACAAGCTTCTTCAATGTATCTAATGGTATCTCCTGCCAAGCAGCTTGTATTTGTTCCCAAAATGTGTCTTGCGAAGTAACATTAGATTTATCAATTTTTATCCAAAATATCCCATAGATGTTCAATAGAGTAGTTTCAAAAAAACTTGTTTAATAAAAAATAGGAAAAATTTAATATAACTTAGTTTAATACAATTCTTTTACACCTTTTTTGTAAATAATAAATATTTATTAGCAATTAACTTGGCTTTTCAACTTTAGAATTTCAGTGAGGCTTTTAGGAAAATCACCCTTGTCCTAATATTTTTGCATACTACCGTTTTTTGTTTTTTTTTCTTTTTTGCACACTACCTCATAAAAGATAAAATAGTTCTTGTCCTAATACTTTGCACAGTACTGTATATATATATATATATATATATATATATATAGAGAGAGAGAGAGAGAGAGAGAGAGAGGGAGGGAAGGAAGGAAACAGAAGATATCAAATCACCAAGAGATATAGATCTTTACTTGCTTGTCGGCTGTTTCAGTCGTGGCCGCCTCCATTAAATATTGTCATGCTAAAAGTCAAACATTTGCCTGCCACGTCGCCATCCTTTTATGTGCATTGATTCAGCTTCAGTAACATTTTCTGGGTCACTACAATTATCCCTGACAAGCTGTCCAGAATAATTTTCAAATAAGTTCAAAGGAGTCAATTTTAACGACGTCACTCTGGTACATTTCCGAACCCATTGATACTCCAGACGAACCAAGAAACTAGAGTTTTCATGGATATGTGAACGTCTAAAGAAAAATATTAACTTAGAAACAATCATTTGGAAGCTCATACAGACGAACAAAACGATTAAAACGAAAGCAAAACAAAAACAAAACCTTTAGTAATTTTATCCAATGTTCAGATTCGCATTTAATCTCATTCGAAATTTTGCACATAATAATATTTATATATGTAGAAATACACAAAATGTGGCACAAGTTTAGAACTGATGATTGGGAAAGGCTGGTTTTATTTGTCACTAGCACTATAGCCCGGCGCTGCTCGGGTGTAATGAAAGCTTTAAAACTAAACCATGGTCTCGGAGCTCAGACTCTTTGGACGTTGGCACGAAATACTAAAATGCAATAGTTGTTTCCAGTTAAAGCGAAACCGTAGAATGAAAGAAAAATGAATGGATGTAAGTCAAATTTTGATTTCCTGCTATCGATATCAAATAAGTTTTTTTCGTCGTAAACTGAATTTTGAAGGCTAAATAAGTCCTCTGAGTAAATGGTATCATGGCTGAGACTAAGAACTACAATTATACCTACTTAGAGCCAAACCCGAAGCAAAAACTAAAATGTAAGGGCTGAAAAATGTACAGACATACAGGCATGAATGTATCAAATTTGATTAAAATCGGACCACTCCTTCTATAACGCAATTTTTTCGAATATCGATTTTCGATATTTATCGGGGGTACCTCGACACAAAACCTAGCTAAGAACACTTGCAGACGCTTATAATACAACTGTGTAAATTTTCAAGAAAATCAGTTCAGTCGTTTCAGAGTCTATAGATAACGGATGCACACACACACACAGATGCATACACACATACAGACACACATACAAAGTTCCATTTATAAATAAGTTTAGATTTCGATTAAGTAACTTAGCTAGAATCATTCGCTGACCCAAGCAGACTATACAATATTCTTTGGTGCAAAGAATCAGTCGGCATTACCATTTTTATTACAAACGCCATAATACCTCAAGGGCTCTTTAAAAATCTAACTAATCTCATTTGTATAATTTCTTTGTGAAGAATTGGGTAAAACAAATTTAAATATGAAAAACCCCAATACAGTAGATAATATATTTACAAGAAAATAAACCAAATGGTGTTAGCAATGAAAATAAAAACACAATCCTTAATCATGCCAGTAACATTACAGCTGGAAGTAATTCATGCGAGGCGTGGATAAATCAAATAGGTATTCGGATAGTGTTGTGTGATCTTTCCCTTTGTGTATGTGATATAGAACTCGGCTCAGTGTACATATAATCCTTTTGAATAGAGAACAGCAGAAGAGGATCTGGAATCTCAGTTGTAGTTGCAGTTTACAGTGGAGAGTAATCATAGAGATCCGTTACAGTTATCGAAGAGTTCCGACTGATACCGGAGTTATCCAGAGACCAGACTAGCTCTGAGCTCCACACAGCTAGAATAAGTTACCCGGACATACTATTTCACTTCAAGATTTGTATATATTTATTTCTACTCATAGTATTCCTGAATTGACTACCCGCGTTCCAGTTTGTATATTATGTTCAATATAAACTACTTTTTATCTCCATACCGTTTTTTGTTGTTCATTATTTTGGCGGTTCCTCTTCCGAAATTCACAATTAGTCACTCGTCCAGACACAGCAACAAATACGAAAAAACATACTCGAAAAAAAAAAAAAAGGGCCTCGCATCCACCAGGGAATTTCTGACATTTCTGGTCATCTTACATGATAAGTCTTCCTAAAATCTTAATCGTTTTTTTTCAACTTTTGAATAAGATGTCATTTGTAGTTTGTAAATCCTTGAACGTATATTTTCTCATGTATTTTAAACGTTGTCACCACGTAACAATTTATATATATATATATATATATATGAAATGATTTGTTTGAACATTATTTTTGGTAGATACTCATGATTTAAGTACATATTCTGTTTTTAATTAAACAGTGTTGTATGTTTATATCTACTGGCCTGATTATTTACGATAAATTTTTATTACGAAAATGTGTGTCATCCGGCAGGGTTCGAACCTGCGACCCCCCTCCACATAGGGTGAAGCTACCATTTAATCTGGTAACGTCTTAAACCTCTCGACCACGAATGACCTCCAGTCGAAACGAGGTTTTACTACAGCCTATACAACAGTTTTCGATTAATCGCAACAACTACTCTGAAATATCTCATAATGTCAACAAATGTAAACATGTTACGGAAATTAACGAAGATTAACGAACCTTAGTTATAAACAACCGACAGTTTGAAACGATTTGTTTGAACATTATTTTTTATCGATACTCGTATTTAAGTAGATATTCTGTTTTTAATTAAACAGTATTCTGTATTTATTTCTACCAGCCTAATTATTTACGATAAATTTTTATTACGAAAATGTGTGTCATTCGGCAGGATTCGAACCTGCGACCCCCATACACATAGGAAGTATATATATATATATATATATATATATATATATATATATATATTAATCCCCATCGGCGTTTTCTTCTTCTGTAGGAAGTGACTTTATCCAGCATCGTTTCCAATAAGTGCATCATTCCTTAAAATCAATTCTGGAGATAGCGAGCTATATTACAGCAATCTCTTAGCTTTCTTGAAGACGAAAACATCGCAAGAAGCGATATCTAGTGAATATATTGCTTGACAGACCTCGAGAATAACATAATCTATGAAAACTACCCCAATCACGATACCAACGAAATGATGCGGCCTTAGAAAAAGAATAGAAAAAATATCATAGACCAAAATTAGAGAGACCAGTTATGACAAAATGATGATTCATTTCGACGGACAGGTTCACGTGTTTTTTGGGCCCAAAACCAACTCGAGTGGCATGATTAAATTTAGTCCTAACTTCCCCTATATGTGCCACACTGGCTGGAGAGTTTGGTGGTTGGGGTTGGTGTCATTCATCTAGGAAAGGGAATGGCAGATACAAACCGTAACAGAAAAAAAATTTAGTTCGTAACGGAAAACACTTTTTTAACAAGTTAGAAAATTCAGATGAGACTGAACATTTATTTAAGAATATCAAAAACATGTTAAAAACAGACAGTAAAAAATACAAAAAAATACATGAAAACCACTTACGTTTAAATAATTTAAACATAAATGAAATTTAATGCCAAAATTCTTCACTCGCCTCTCACGTGGCACCCTGTGGATCATTGGCAGCGCCGCCTTGCTTGGGGTGAAATGATTAATATATATATATATATATATATATATATATCTGGTCGGGTGCTTCTGCTATCCACCTGGGTGTCCTTAACAAGATCCAACGGAGAATCTTCAATGTGATAGATCCCGACTTGGCAGCTCGGATACATTTACTTTCCCACCGGCGCAGTGTGGCTACCTTTTGTCTCTTCTACAAATACTTTCACGGCTTCTGCTCCGATTAACTTAGCTCACTAGTGCTTCCTATATATAAATTTACTCGTGCCACATGATTAGCAATTAGGTCCTATCCTTTTACTGTAAAACCAATAAATTGTAAACGCAAATTCTACTCCATCAGCTTCTTTTCTCGCACTTTCCGCCTGTGGAATTCCATTTTATTTACTTGTTTTCCCGACAGCTATAATCTCCAAGAATTTAAATGTAAAGTCAATAGTCATCTCTTTACTCACTAACCTGCATCCTCTCTTTCATGTTCTTTTCTCCGTCCACTCCACTCTCATCAGTATTCTCATCCTTCTCTCATCCACTTCACGACACCCCAATAACCTGTCACTCTTTCTCATAACTTTCCTCTTATGTAAGCCCCTGCAAAACAGTGGCAGTAAAATGCCTTGCTTGGGGCGACGATATGATTAAAACAATACGATAAAACTTACTCGAAAAATATGCCTCGCACACACTATGGAACTGATTTTTCTTGTCATTTAACGGGGGAAGAAGAGGGAATTAAACTAAAGACAGGAGGGACAAAAAGACGTGGGGAAAATGACGAAAATACATACTCTAGCTATGTTTTAACTTGGATTAATTAAAAAAACAACCGTAAACGAACCTATTTTTTCGGTGGGGTTGACAATGTTTAATGCAGGGACTCCAATATTCTGATACTTAACCTGTATTAAAAATGCCTCTGCAATTTGTCTCTCTTTACTCGACAGAGGCACGCAAGACATATCCACTTTTAGCCAAATTATGATGGAGGGAGTTGTTCTCTTTCCGTCCTGATCTTAATATTAAGCCGATGCTTAAATAACAAGATCATTTGAGAATATGAAATCTCTTCAGTAAATTTTCGTTTTAGGACCCGAAGGATTTTCCCCTTCAAATTTATCCAAAATATCATCATTTCTGTGCAAATGTATATGCTGAACTCAAATCAACAATTAGTTATTCAAGAAATTTACCTTTATTGAACTTAACGACAAGAAAGAAAATCGAACTTCATCTCGCACTTTTTGTCTCCCGTAACTCTCACGAAGTCATGTAATTAACTGCAGAATGACTTTCGGCGTAGGCACAAATTTCGGCCTATTTACTTCCTTTACTGAAATTTCGGCCTATTTACTTCCTGCAATGAAAGTAATACGCGTAGAAAAAATTGCGTATTACTTTCATTACAGGAAGTAAATAAGCGAAAATTTCAGTAAAGAAAGTAAATAGGCCGAAATTTGTCTCGGCTTTCATACCCCTTGTAAAGCGTTGAGGTAGAGACCCTTGCCTCTTCGAGTTGTATTGTTGTAAATTAGCACCGGCAAGTGAACAAGAACAAGCGAGTGACTTAAGTACTGTTCGTAAGAAAGACCATCTAATCCCTGAGTTTTGTCCCGACCAACCAGTTCCAGCACTTCACAAAACTCAGATTCTAAAACGGGACGCTTGCATCCAGCCGTCTCGAGGTGGGGTATGTCGGAGTCGAAGTGAGCAGTGGCCAGACTGGGATCCCTAGTGAACAGTTTCTGAAAGTAGTCCAAAAGAGTCTCACATACGTCCGCGTTTTTAGACACTGTCCGATTATCTGGCAATGTGACGCACGCGATATGCCTTTTGGTAGCATTATTCAGTTCCTCCGCATGTCGCTCAGCGATCATATTCGTTGCCTCCGGAGACATTCTTGTTAACCATGTTCTTGATCCTTCTTGACAAGCAAGAAGGTCAGCACGGCTCTAGTTATGACTACATCCCCACTGACACGGGTTTTTTTGCCTGATCAACTTCTGTTTCACGTGCCGTTCGCGTTACTCACGAGTTTAGATTGAGTCGACGACCTAAGTTTAAACTTCATGGAATCCGATCCCAAGCACAGCATCTGTTGATGTGTGAATTTAATAAAAGTGGCGATGGGTGAATTTAATAAATTTGTTTTGTTTTTGTTTTATTTTTTTGCATATTAAGCACAACAAATAATTTTTGTGCTTAATATGGAATATATATTATAAAACTGCTATGCATACGGATTATAATAATAAGAATAATAGTAATGACAAGTATGTAAAATTGTATAATTTAACATATCAAACTAAACAGTAATTCTGCGCAAGAAGGACAAAACTGTTGTCTCTCTCTCACTAGACACACACACACACACACACACACACACACACATATATATATATATATATATATATATATATATATATACAAATAATGATTTGTACCCACGGAATAAGTTAAAACCTTAAACAAAATAAACGTCATAATTATCCCGAGGAACATTTCGGCCAACACTTGTCAGGGGGCTACGTTGACTTTATTACAAAGGGTCAAAAATAGAGGACAAAAAAAAAAAAAATAGAATGGAAAAACTTACAATAGAGGGGGAAGATGGAACTCGATTAAAAATAAACTTTATTTAATAAATATTAAAATGTAAGGGGGGTGTAAACATGCAATTCCACGAGAGTGAAATAAAAAAAAAACTGTTACACTCATAATCCCTTCAGTGATTGTAAGGAGCGTATGAAACGCTCTTTCTGTCTGCACAGGCTCGGCTGCTGTATTTTTAGGCAAATTGCCTCCAAAACACGAAGATGATACGCCGATCGAGCACTGTGCAGAACAGTGAACTAATTGTCCTCATACGAGGAGGCACATTCCTGATTGTCCAGCAGGTGTTGGCCGATTACGGAACCCAGAACTGCTTGTGTTGTTCTTAAGGGCTACCCGAACGTATATTTGGCTACCCGAACGTATATTTGCGGGTACGTGTTGCACTACCCGCATCTCCAACCTAAGATTGGTTCGTCCTATATATGCCGCATCGTAGCGGCACTTAAATCTATAAACAACAGAACTTTTCCGAAAATAGGACAACCTATCTTTAATAAAGGATGGAAACACAGGTCTTGTCTGAAATACAACACGTAACTGCACCGAAAAATAACCGGACGAAACACATGCCGAAATCTTATCGGTTACAGTTTGACACTTTCGTTCAAGCCAAGGTAATTTCAAATACAAAGGACAGCGATTAGGTCTTTCGACTTTTGGTTCTTTAAAACGTTTGACCTTTTGATTGATCACCCGTTTCACTACATTAGTAGGGTACCCGTTAGCCTCGAAAATATTTTGCAAGCGAATTAATTCGCTGCTTAGACACTCCGGAGAACAAATGTTAAGGACACGGTGAACCAAAGTTTCAATTACACCTATTTTACGGGACTTAGGAACAAACGAGTTCCAACTGGTATACAAACCAGTAAAGGTAGGTTTGCGAAAGACCGACGTAACGAAAACCCCACTATTGTAAGTTTTTCCAATTTTTTTTGTCCTCTGTTTTTTACCCTTTGTAATAAAGCCAAAGTAGCCCTTGACAAGTGTTCTTTGGGATAATTATGACGTCTGTTTTGTTTAAGGATATATATATATATATATATATATATATATATATATATATATATATATTACTGTGCGTTAATATTTACTCTTTGATAATGGCTTATGTGAGCCGAAAGCTTAGACCCGATAAAAAATTCAACAAATACTGTGATTTTTTGTTGTCTTTCAACGACATCACCATCAAGTATATCAGACGGTATGAACGGATCCTACACAAAATTAATAGACAAAACTTGTCTATATTATTCAATGAAACCTGCATTAATATATATATATATATATATATATATATAGTGTAAGAAACTTACGGAACACGTAGGTTTTAAACCCACTGTTCATGAATTTACTTTTAAAAAGAGTGCTCGATACAACGTAGAGCTTTATATTGTAATGTTTGTTACAATGGTTTAAAAAGCATAATATCACTACACAAAAACGTTTGCTCCTCATCTGGGGATAAGTTGAAAAAAACAAAGCAAAACAGAACAATTTTTTTCAACTTATCACCAGATGAGGAGCAAACGTAGCTCCGAAACGCGAAAGTTTTTGTGTAGTGATACTATGCTGTTATAAACTATTGCAACACCATTTCAGTATATATATATATATATATATATATATATATATATATATGTGAGATCATTTGGATATTTTTTAGTCAGTCTTCTAAATTATTCCAGAAAAAGATAACAGACTTAATCACAGTGCTTCGTTAGCTGTCTTCAATAGAACATGCGTGATAGAGATATTGTTGCCCAAATACAAAATTATGTACATTTATATAATAATCTGCAGACGAGCCTGGTTTGCTATATCACAGCTAATCAGTGGAGCTAGATTACCGTCTGCGTCATGCTTGGATCGAAAAGCATCTGATTCGTATTCAGACGGATTGCTTTCCACTGACCTATCGGCGCACGACAGAGAAAGGCAGGTTTCACAGCAGGTTATTCTCAAGATATAAACAAACTCCAGTAACTTAGAGTGTTCAATTTCACAGCGGAATCTAACTACGTTCAATTCATTAATCAAAAAACGTAAAGTTAAGCCAAAATTAGTTACTGTTTTTATGAAATCTATAGTGATCTATCAACTTGCGAGAGCATATATATATATATATATATATATATATATATATATATATATACACTACCGACCATAATTATTAGGCCACCCAATTTTTAAAAAGAAATGATATTTCATACTAATTTTAGTATTTATTGGCAAGTGGATAATTCTAAATGAAAATAGAAAAGTTATTTTATTATTACTTTGCAAAATTTTACAAGGCAGCCAGGAAGCCTTTGCTTCGGCCAGCCAATAATAAGAAGAGACTAGCATGGGGAAGAGAGTACAAAAACTGGACAATAGAACAGTTCATTTGATGAACATGTTATTCTGCAGTATTAACAAGAGAACCCTTCTATTTTCATTTAGAATTATCCACTTGGCAATAAATACTAATAATAGTATGAAATTCATAATGTTTAAAAAAATTTGTGGCCTAATAAACATGGCCAGTAGTATATATATATATATATATAAATAGAGAGAGAGAGAGACAGAGACACAGAGACAGAGACAGAGACAATCAGACAGACAGAGACAGAAAGGTACAGGCTGACTTGCATATGTACAGACTGATATATATATACATATATATAATTCATCGAGGTTTTATTACACCTCAACAGAATTCAGAAAGGACTGGACGGGCGTTTTGTCCTATATTTGGGGATCATTAGCAGTACGCATACACTACCAGTAATTGTAACCGAGACAGTTTCGTTATTAAGCAAATGTCATACCAACTGTACCACGGGCCCCGCTGACGAAGAGATAACTAATTAAACTCGATATAGCTCCACTAATTCACATATTCTTAGGAGGAACTCATCCAAGTTACTTTAACTTTAGGACTGTGCCTCCCAGAGCAACGACTACTCTCACAAAGTCGCTCATTCCAGATCTTATAACCTGGTTCAAGCTGCGATATAAACTGAAATTGTAGGAGAATTAGAAATAATTACATAATTCATGGAGTTTTTATTAGACCTCAACAGAATGCAGAAAGCACTGGACGGCCGTTTCGTCCTATATATGGGACTTATCAGCAATGATCATCCACTATCAGGAATTTAACGTGTGTTCAATTTAACTAATGAGAATGAAGGTCGACTTTGAAAATTTGAAATATACGCTAGATATTAGGGGATGTGAGATATTCATACATGTCTAAAGAAAACTTTCATATTTACGGCTTCCCCGCTTCATATTAACTCCTTAATAAGCAAACGGTATTGTTTTCTATTTTCAAATGTAAATAATTTTCACAAAAGGTATTGAACATTTCCTGATGACGAGTTAAATGTTTTAAATCTGGAAACAAAGAAATTTCAGTATCTCAATGTAAAATAAATTAATTTAAAATGAAAAAAAAAATATATTCGCTTTACGACCTACGTGATATTGAGCAGTTTTTTAAAAGTAAATTCTGAAGAACTCTGGACTTTTAAACTGCTAGTTTTCTTCGTCTATATATATATATATATATATATATATATATATATATTCGTCATCCACATACAAGCCTGTATCACAGCTCATTAGTGTGGCTAAGACATCCACTTGTTTCCGGCTGGGATTGAAACTCGACCGGTTTGGTGTCAGTCGGAGTTGCTAACTCTTATACCATAGGCGCATGGCATCGGAGAATAAGAAATTTAAGCCTGTTACATATAAGCGGTGTATACACACGCCAGTCACCGAAATAACTGAATTCATTGGTAAAGAGTAATGCATATATATAAGAACATCAAAGGGGTGAAATAAGAACAACAAAGGGGTGAAATAAGAACAACAAAGGGGTGAAATAAGAACATCAAAGGGGTGAAATAAGAACATCAAAGGGGTGAAATAAGAACATCAAAGGGGTGAAATAAGAATAACAAAGGGGTGAAATAAGAACATCAAAGGGGTGAAATAAGAACATCAAAGGGGTGAAATAAGAACATCAAAGGGGTGAAATAAGAACAACAAAGGGGTGAAATAAGAACATCAAAGGGGTGAAATAAGAACAACAAAGGGGTGAAATAAGAACAACAAAGGGGTGAAATAAGAACATCAAAGGGGTGAAATAAGAACAACAAAGGGGTGAAATAAGAACATCAAAGGGGTGAAATAAGAACAACAAAGGGGTGAAATAAGAACATCAAAGGGGTGAAATAAGAACATCAAAGGGGTGAAATAAGAACATCAAAGGGGTGAAATAAGAACATCAAAGGGGTGAAATAAGAACATCAAAGGGGTGAAATAAGAACAACAAAGGGGTGAAATAAGAACAACAAAGGGGTGAAATAAGAATAACAAAGGGGTGAAATAAGAACATCAAAGGGGTGAAATAAGAACATCAAAGGGGTGAAATAAGAAGAACAAAGGGGTGAAATAAGAACATCAAAGGGGTGAAATAAGAACATCAAAGGGGTGAAATAAGAACAACAAAGGGGTGAAATAAGAACAACAAAGGGGTGAAATAAGAACATCAAAGGGGTGAAATAAGAACAACAAAGGGGTGAAATAAGAACAACAAAGGGGTGAAATAAGAACATCAAAGGGGTGAAATAAGAACAACAAAGGGGTGAAATAAGAACATCAAAGGGGTGAAATAAGAACATCAAAGGGGTGAAATAAGAACAACAAATAAATGGGGTGAAATAAGAACAACAAAGGGGTGAAATAAGAACATCAAAGGGGTGAAATAAGAACAACAAAGGGGTGAAATAAGAACAACAAAGGGGTGAAATAAGAACATCAAAGGGGTGAAATAAGAACATCAAAGTGGTGAAATAAGAACAACAAAGGGGTGAAATAAGAACATCAAAGGGGTGAAATAAGAACATCAAAGGGGTGAAATATGTATTATCTATGGTATTAATCGAAAATCCGTTACGAGATATTACTCTGTTAAATTAAATAAATGAATTCAACATTGAGTTCTCTCGAGTTCGTCTCTTTTGGATTTTATCCGGATTACATAGCAAGTGTACTATGTTATATATATATATATATATATATATATATATATATATATATATATATATATATATTGTCATCCGCAGACAGATCTGTTTCGCTGTATCACAGCTCATCAGTACGGTTAAACTCCGATTGCTACACAACCCAGGTTCGAAACCCGACCGATTTGGCGTCAGTCGACGACTCTAACCCTGGGCCACGGGGCGTTCAGTGGAAGAAGGCAGTCTTTTATTTCAGCGCATATCATATTACGCGCCCAATAGCTAGAGTGCTCAAATTCATTTTTATTTAATGAGCGATGCGTACACTTTAGATTGGCTCCTGTTTTTCAAAGTCCTCCTTTCTTCTAGAGTGCTCAATCAGGGTGTAGGAGCGTAATTATTGTCATCCGCAGACAGATCTGTTTCACTGTATCACATCTCATCTTCATTTTACTGAATGAGCAATATATATATATATATATATATATATATATATATATATATATTTATATATTGTTACTGTTATATATTTATTATAAGTGGTTATGATAAAAACAATTTATATCACTACACAAAAACTTTCACGTTTCAATATTATTAATTGTACTTTGTCAGGCGATGGTTGGTATCTGAAGATAAGCTTTTGTGTAGCGATGTAAAATGTTCTATTAATTATCACTTAAAAATATTACAGTAATAATAATACAACGCGCTACTTTTTATTGAGCACTTTTAAAAGTAAATGCTACAAATTGTAGATTTTTATTTCAGTTGTTCCTAATCTTACTAATATATATATATATATATATATATATATACACTTTTGGTCATAATTATTAGGCCACACTAGCCTTTTAAAAAATGATGTATTTCATACTTTATTTTAGTATTTATTGCTAAATAAATAATAGTAAATGAAAATACAATGATTCCTTTGCTAATACTGCACAATAACATACGAATTTATTAATATTTAATAATTACCTATATTGCAGTTTTATCAATGAAAAAAATGAAGAAAATTTAGGGTGATTCAGACGATTTCATCTTTGTTTCCCTGCTTTGTAAAATTTTGCAAACTAATAATAGCAAAATGACCATTCTATTATTATTTAGAATTATCCATTTAAAATACTATGAAATATATCCTTTCTTTAAAAAAACCGAGATGACCTAATAATTATGACCGGTAGTGTATATAAACGGTATTTAAAAAGTAGAATAACTTTAGAATTGCGTTTCCCTATGAACTTACGTCCGGAAACGCTTGGTTTCCAGTTTATAGGATTTTCAAACATGTGCTAACCAGAATGCCTTGTTTTTCCAAATCCGACACATACAGTGTTTTTCAGTGTTCTGTCGCAGGTGTTCAAAATGTGCAGCCTCTACCATAATGCAGGTGTCACATCGACGTCACATGGACTCACGAACAAGCACCAAATTCCTGGCGTGTTGCTTACTGTCTCGCAACCTGCTAAAATTCGATTACGGAGAGTGTCTAAATCATCAACCAAAGACGAATTACACCTGGCTCCACAACTATAAATGCAAGCGGTATAGATCCGGTGAGCGTGGAGGCCATGCAATTGGTCCACTTTTTCCTAACCACCGACCAGTAAACCTTCGATTTAGGTACCTGCGAGCTCCGTGAATGAAGTGCGTGGGAGTTACATCAAGCACGAATTGCAGTTATCGACGAGTGATCAGTGGAACATCGTCCAAGAAATCATGCATGTTGTTTTCCACGAAACGCTTGTAAAGTCTGTTTGGAAATACATGAGGTCCTAATAACCTATCACCAACAACACCAGCCTTGATGTTGACTGAGATCCGCTCTCAGTGACGTGTTTGCATGAATATTTTTCTTTTGCCAATACATGCTAATTGTGGAAGTTGACTATTTCACCCTGTGTAAAGTGTGCTTCATCTATGGAGATAACCCAAGGCAGGAACGTTTGGAATAGAATTGTTGTTAGGATTATTGACAGAACACAACTCGTGCAGGTTAATCTCCTGGTGATAAAGTCTGTACACGTTGGGCGCAACTGTTGTTCTCGAAGTACTCTCCAGGCGTTCGAAATGGAAATAGCCACTTGCCTGGCCAATCGTCGTGTGCTGATTTCAGGAGTATCATGCACAATATCCAATATCTGCTCTTCTACCTCGGGCGGCGTAGACCTTGGCCGTTCTCTGCTACCAGCACGATGTTTGAAGGTCTCATGTTCACAGAGGTGGCGATGGACATTCACAAATATTTTCCCATCGAGACATTGTCGGTGTGAGAACCTTTTCTAGTAGAAAGGAGGAGCTTGTGTTGCGTTATCGTCCGCCAAACCGTTGATGAACTGCATATCTACCCTCTCCGGATTTGAGTACATTTACAGTCAATATGTATCACTAGCAGTCATTCAGCAACACTTCACACGGGAGAAACAAGTTGGAATTCCGGTCTGGCTCGGGACAAAAAAAGCGATCTGACTGGTTGTCTTGTCCGCTGCTTAGTGACACCTGTGGAAGATAAAAGCATTATGGTTAGCACATATTTGAAAAGCCTATAATTCGGAAACCAAGCGTTTGTAGGTATATTGTCTTAGGGATTTTTTCATTATTTAGATACAGGGAACATAAGCAGGTACAAATATTTAAATACCTAGGAAGCATTATAACAGAAGACGGAAAGTGCGACACAGAGATCCGAAGGTGAATTGTCATGGCGAAGAAAGCATTCCAAAAGTTGAGTAAAGTATTAAGAAACAGAACAATCTCGCTAGAAACAATGAAGAGAGTACTGGATTGCTACGTGCTGTCCGTCCTTCAATATGGCAGTGAATGATGGACAATATCATCAAAGAAGAAGTAAAAACTTGAAGCAACTGAAATGTGGTTCTACAGAAAGGTGCTGTGAATCTCATGGATCGAGCATGTGAGCAATGATGAGGTCTTGGAAATGATAGAAACAAAAAGGAAACAAATGCTGAGAATCAGGAACAGACAGCTGAAGTTCCTGGGACACGCAATGAGGAAGGAAGGCTTGGAAAATCTGATACTAACAGGCCAGATAGAGGGAAAAAGAGATAGGGGAAACCAACGGATAACATATTTGAAAGACGTAATCAGATAGATGACGGAACGAGGATTGCATGGTGTAACAGGAGAAGGCATTCTCAGAACCACCAGGTATAGGGAAAAGTGGAAGGCCATGATCGCCTACGTCCTGAAGTGACAAGGCACATAGAAGAAGAAGTCCGGAGGTTATGCCATCTATTTTAAAAACACACTGTATATATAAATTCAAAGATTCAAATAACAGGCAACGAATATTATTTATGGATTCACATGTCCCTTAAGAAAATAAATTCCTGATCAAACTAACTTCATGAATAATTATATTAGACATACTACTACATGCCTATCAGGAAGACTTATATTACGTCTTTCTGAACATAACACAATTAGGATTCATTTAATGGCACACTGAAAGCTACCAAATTCATCTATAGCCTACTTGTAGAAAACATAATAGCTTCATGTAGATGTAAAATGAGTAAAAATAATGGAGGCATTGACAATAAACTAATGAAGAATATATCCATGCGCCAAGGCATATAAGAAAAAGTAGTTTAAAATCATAGAGCTGCTTTCGATAAGTATTATATTATACATAATGTTGCGTGCGTTGTGGTGCACTGGATATCGGCTCAGAACGAAAAATCGGGGAGCCGAGTTCGAATTCCAGCTGAATTCATTGCATTCACTTACGCGCAAATACCCTTGAGAAAGGTATTAATCCGTCTCTTCATTCCAGTTATGGGTTAAATAACAGGACAGATTGGGTTCTATAGCCTTGGTCGGCAACCAGTCTACCGCAGAAAGCAATGGCAACCAACTGCGGCATAATCTTCTAATCTTCTGCACAGTCAGTCATGTCTCTTTCGAGACATGATCGCCCAAGCGTGTATCAGTATGGCACTTAACTGACTGATTGTATATATATATATATATATATATGAAATTTTTATGTCATGGGTTTGTTCCACGTTTTGTAGGTTTTTCCCTTGTGAATATGTATTTTTTTTAATCGTTTCACCCCAAGCAAGACGGTAACGCCACTGATACGCAAGGGGCTGCATAAGAGAAAAGATTAGATAGAAGGAGAGTAAAGAGAAAAACGAACCAGTTACAGTGGGTGTCAAAGAAGGGAGCAAGATGAGGATGGGAACACAGGTGTGATGACAGTTGCAAAGGTAGAGAGGAAAGAAAAGTTATACAGGGTGATGTAGAACGAACTGGAGTCAAGTGGTTAAAAGATGGGTATTGACATTGCATTTAAATTCGTGGAAGTTGTAGCCGTCAGGAAAACAAGAATATGAAAGAGAGTTCCACCGACGGGAAGTGCGAAATAAACTGATAGAGTAGAATTGTCGGCTACATTTGGTTGATCTACCATCCGCCCGTGTATTGAATATTGCTGCCATATCTGGTCGGGTGCCCCTGCTGCTCTCCTTGGGCTTTTTGACAAAATACAAAGGAGGATCTGTAACGTGGTTGATACTGACTTGGCAGACCGGCTGCAGCCGCTCTCACACCGGCGTGATGTAGCTTCCCTGTGCCTCTTCTACAAGTACTTTCATGGCTTCTGCTCCGATAAGCTTAGATCACTGGTGCCGCCTAAGCACGAATTTACACGAGATACTAGATTAGCAACTAGGTCCCACCCTTTTACAGTTAAACAAATAAGATGTAACCGTAAATTCTACTCCAACAGCTTCTTTTCTCGCGCTTCCCGCCTGTGGAACTCCCTTCCACAAGTCTGCTTTCCCGACAGTTACAATCTCCAGGTGTTTAAATGTAGGGTCAATAGGCACCTCCTATCACACTAACTCCCAACTATTCTCACAACACTCTCATCTACCCAACCCTCATTCTCGGTATCCTCACCCGCCTATCACCCACCCTCTGTTATTTCCTATATTTAATCAGCCTTTCTCCACTCTACGTAGCCCCCTGCTCAGTAGTGGCAGTGACATGCCTTGCTCGGGGTGAAACACTTATAAAAAAAAAAAAAAATTGTGAATGAGTGGGACTCAATTGTCAGTCTAGTTGCACGAGTAAATTCTTGTGGGGGGGGGGGACACCAGTGAGTGAAGTTCGTCGGAGCAGAAGCCATGAAAATATTTAGAGAACAGACACAGGGAAGCCACATCCCATCGGTGAGAAAGTGCCTGGAGTCGAGTAGCCAAGTCGGTACGTATGACATTACTGATTCTCCTTTGGAGCCTGTCGAGAGAATTATGGTATATGGAGGATTGTTAGATGACGGATGGGTTTTTGTGGTAAATGTAGGAATTGTTATAAGTGATTGGGTCGTGAATGTAATTAGCTAAGTATACGATAGATAATGACGATCGACCTCAACCCACCCCATTTTTCGGCCATGTGCCACATTTTTGTATTCATTTAGAAAATAAATACTGAGCTAGTTTTAATAAACATTTAAAGATTTTTTAATCAGTCTCTATATCATTACGGAAACCTACTCTCTGCTGGGTGGATGTGCGTTGTGGTGCATTGGATATCGGCTCGGAACGAGAAATCAGAGAGCCGAGTTCGAATTCCAGCTGAATTCATTGCATTCACTTACGTGCAAATACCCTTGAGAAAGGTATTAATCCGTCTCTTCCTTCCAGTTATGGGTTAAATAACAGGACAGATTGGGTTCTATAGCCTTGGTCGGCAACCAGTCTACCACAGAAAGCAATGGCAACCTACTGCGGGATAATCTTCTGCCCAGTCAGTCATGTCTCTTTCGAGACATGATCTTGGCTTTAATTTCAGTTGAAAATAAAGACAAAAATTCTCCAACATTTGGATAATTATTTATTGATTTGCTTCTAAGCTTTCGGCTCACATGAGCCATCTTCAGAGAGGTTATTAAAACGGTAATGCAGTAACATTTACCATCACCGACGATTTTATATTGTGTTGACATAAAACTCCGCTTGGCAACGGCAATAGTTACCAAAAATAATAAACGCAGTTCTCAAATTTGCAATGCAGTTTTATGACGTCACACCGCGTGATAGCGCGAAATGACAACAAAGCCATGTAGTCAAATGCATTGTAATATGTTATGTCCGGATTTAAAGGTGATTCTATTGAGTGTTGGTTGTTAAGATTTGATGTACATGTGTAATATAACAATCTGGTCCCACCCGAGGAAGCTGATGCAAGCGGGGGCGTTTCCGGTCGTTGAAAGGAACGGATGTTTGTTTGACCTTATTTCCGGCAGTAGCGGAAATGGCTACAAGAGGCAAACAGAACAGGTGTCTCTGAGAATTACGTGATCGTGCGTGGGCGAGGCAAAAACCGGAAGAAAAAGTTCCGGTTTGGAGATTATAAAAAGACCTCGGCGCACGGATTCACCAGACCAGACAGACAGACGAGACCAGACCAGAGTAGCAGTAGAGAGAGAGACACAACAGATACGACACTCCCGTCAACCCCATTAGAAGCGCGCTCTCAATTCTCTGTCCCTGTGTTCATCGTCATTAATAAAAATATAACTTATATTTTTATATATATGCGTGTTTGTTGTTTTGTCGTCATACGGCGATATATAACACATGGCCTCCAATATCTTACTGTGTGTATGAGTAAGGATCACCGTATTGTTGACCAAAATCTGTCTGATATTACCTCCATGTTTATGTTTTTCAGAGAAATGTTGTTTAATTGTACTCTGATCAGAAAAATGACATGTAAGTCTACGGGAGTGCGTGGTTGTAGTAAAACCAATATATGTACAGGGTTTCTTTTAGAACCAGAGACGCAGTCTCTGAATGGGCATGTAAATTGGTACACTACATTAGTTTTTTTGGAGAGAATTTAGTTTAGTGCTTTTAGGGTTATTATATATAGTGTTTGTCCAAATGAAATGCCAGTGTTAATTTCATTTATGTTTCATTCTTTGCACTCTGCAGATATATATATATATATATATATATATATATATATATATATTAGTCATCCGCATACAAGCCCGTTTCGCTGTATCACAGCTCATCTGTGTGTGTATATATATATATATATATATATATATATATAGACACATATAGATAAATACATAGATATATATAAACGCACACACACACACATATATATATATATACATTTAGAGAGAGAGAGAGAGAGGCGGGGAAGAGAGACATATATTTATATATATTCATATAGATAGGTGTGAGTTTGTGACCCAGGGTTTCACAGTTTGTCTGGCGATCGCAAGAGCGTGAAAAACAGGGTCACACATTCACATCTATCTATATGAATATGTCAGCTCTATCACTGATATCGTCGCTTTCAGATAAGTACAGCGCATATATAATTTGTGAAAATATATAACAAATTGCACACACACACAAACACACACACACACACACACACACACACACACATATATATATATATATATATTTTATAATCGTTTCACCCCGAGCAAGGCATTTCACTGCCACTATTGCGCAGGGGGTTACATAGAGGGGAAACTGATGAGAAAGGATGGTTAGATATAGGAAATATCAGAAGGAGGGTGATAGACGGGTAAGGATACAGAGAATGAGGATTAGGTAGATGGTGAGAGTGTTGGGAGAATAGATGCAAGTTAGTGTGATGAGAGTTGTCTATTGACCTTACATTTAAACTCCTGGAGACTGTAGCTGTCGGGAAAGCAGACATATGGAAGGGAATTCCACAGGCGGAAAGCGCGAGAAAAGAATCTGTAGGAGTAGAAATTACGGTTACATTTTATCTGTTTTACTGTAAAATGGTGGGACCTAGTTACTAATCCAGTATCCTGTGTAAATTCGTACCTAGCCGGCACCAATGATCTCAGTTCATCGGAGCAGAAGCCGTGAAAGTATTTATAGAAGAGGCACTGGGAAGCCACGTTACGCCAGTGACAGAGTGGTTGCAGCCGGTCTGCCAAGTCAGTATCGATCACGTTACAGATTCTCCGTTGTATTTTGTCAAGAAGCCCGAGGAGAGTAGCAGGGGCACCAGACCAGATGTGGCAGCAGTATTCAATACAGGGGCGGATGGGATATTTATATATGTGCAGGATAGATTAAGACGGGAATAACTTCCGGGCCTTGCACAGAGAACCGACTTCATAGCGGCGGATTTGGCAATGGATTCGATATAGTCATTCCATTTGAGGTCCGCCGAGAGTGTAAGGCCAAGGAGGCGTAGTGTTTTACTCTCTGGGAGGCAAGCCTGTACCATGCTAATGGGAGGTATATGCTTTTGTCTATGGTGGTTAGTTGATAGCAGCTTCGTTTTAGAAGCATTGAAATATACGAGCCATTTCCTACCCCAGTCCACTTCGGATAGGAGGTCGTTTTCAGGCTCGGCATCGAGGTTCGCTCTGTCGCTCACACCGGGTTTTTGATCGAGGCGAGAGTAAATTGTGGAGTCATCGGCGTACATGCCTACTTGGGATCTAATGGCATCAGTCAGTCAGTTAAGTACCATACGCGAAACAGGCTTGGGCGATCATTTCTCGAAAGAAACATGACTGACTGGGCAGAAGATTATCCCACAGTAGGTTGCCATTGCTTTTTGCAGTAGACTGGTTGCCGACCAAGGATACAGAACTCAATCTGTCCGATTATTTAACCCATAATTGGAAGGAAGAGACGGATTAATACCTTTCCCAAGGGTATTTGCGCATAAGTGAATGTAAGTAATTCCGGGGAGATCATTAATCTTCAGCAGAAAGAGCGTGGGACCTAGAATAGAGCCTTGAGGGACGCCCGCGTTCGTATGGTAGTTTTGATATATATATATATTTATATATATTGAGAGAGATAGATTTATATATATATATATATATATATATATATACTACTTTATATATGTATAGACATATATATATATATATATATATATATAGTCATACGCATATATATGATAACTATTATTATTATTGTCGCTATTATTCCAGTATGCTATAATAATAGAAATAATAATTGGTAGTAGTATTAGTGCGCTATAATAATAATAAAAATAATTACTATATATTTTGCTTTTTTTTGCATTGAGCACTTTTTAAAAGTAAATATCAGTGGAATATATATATATATATATATATATATATATATATACTATAGTCATCCGCAGACAGATCTGCTTCAGTTCTATTAAAGCTCATCAGTACGGCTTAGACTCCAGAATCGAAACCCGACCGAACTGCCGTCAGTAGACGTTTCTACCCCTAGGCCACGAGAGTTCAGTAGATGAAAGCAAGCTTTTTAACGCGTATAAACACGTCCTATAGCCAGAGTGCTCCAATTCATTATCGAATGAGCGGTCGTAAATGCCGGAGTAGCTACTGTTTACAAAGTCTACCACTCTTCCAGAGTGCTCAATCAGGGTGTGAGAGAACATATGGTATATATATATATATATATATATATATATATATATATATATATACCATGTGTTCTTTAGTATGTGAAGAATCAGAACTCTCTAGAATTTCCTATCTTTTTATCTCTTGGAAATTCTGAAGTTACCTGGTTGATGATATGACTTCTTCGCAAGAGTTTTTTCTGTTAAATTTACAAATACAAAGATTTTTGAATGATCTCTTTTTGAGCAACCAAAGTACATTTCAGCCTCCTTTATTATCATTTTACTGATAAAATCCGCTATGGTATTAAGTATTTAATAAATTCTATTCTTTGACGAATATAAGTATTACTGCAAATATCTGAGAAAATGGAAATGAAAGTAAATTTATTCAAGGGTGGCATGAATTATTAATGACTATTTTTTCTTTCCGATTCCTGTATTCTCTCAAAATGAAAAAATGTCATTAAAACATAGACAAAAGAAATATTTCCCAGACGCACTCTATCCACAACAACAGAAAAACAACAACAACAACAATAATAATAATAATAATAATAATAATAATAATAAATTGAAGCAAATAGGCCGGACATTATTGTTAAAAACCAGAAAGAAGAAACTTGTCTATTAATTGATATGGCTTGTCCAGCGGATTGTAAGATAGGAACCAAGGAATTTGAAAAACTGTCAAAATATAAAGACCTGGAAATTGAAATAAAAAAAACGTGGAAATTGAAAACAAGTGTTGTGACAGTGATAGTAGGTGCACTTGGAATGATTAAAAAATGGAACAAAACAACACATTGAAAGAATCCCTGGAAACCCCAGCTTAAGAGATATACAAAAAATTGTCTTATTAACTACAGCCCACACACTAAGGAGAATATTGTCTATGTAACGCTAGGGATGATAGGGGAGATAGAAAAAACATGAAATGGGGCCATAACAGCACACAACGACCTGCCTTAGGTCTTTCCGTAGACTTGGTTGGTAGTGCGACCATAGCAGAAATCGAAATATGATGAAAAATGACATAATGATAATAATAATAATACTGGATGATACAATTAGTAAGGCAACATGAAGAAAGAAAGAAACAAGATTTACATTTAGTAGATTCTGTAGAAAAGCAAAACAGAAGCCAAGAAGCAACTATTGCGGCAAAAATTATGAAAATGAAAGCCAACCTGCCTTAGGTCTTCCCGCAGACTTGGTTGGTAGTGCGACCATAGCGGAAATCGAAATATGATGAAAAATGACACGACACAACTACTACTACTACTACTACTAATAATAATAATAATACTGGATGATACAATTAGCAAGGCAACATGAAGAAAGAAAGAAAAATATTCAATAATAAAGGAAGGCAGTAAATACAAACAAGATTTACAGTTAGTAGATTCTGTAGAAAGCAAAACAGAAGCCAGGAACCAACTATTGCGGCAAAAATTATGAAAATGAAAGCCAACCTTCCTTAGGTCTTCCCGCAGACTTGGTTGGTCGTGCGACCATAGCAGAAATCGAAATATGATGAAAAATAACCTAATAATAATGTAACAATATGATTTACGTAAATAGCTTATTTTTAGAGAAAAACTAAAAGATTCCGACCTGTTCCACTTTCTGAAATACGACCTAAAAAATATTCCTTTGTTAGACGGGTGTATCAAGAATTCTTTCTAATTCCTTACTTCTCTCTTTCTCTTTCTCTTTCTCTTTCTTTTTTCTTTGTCTCTTTTGGCAGCAAAATTTTACACGAGTTTTCATTAAAGCCGATTGACAAAGTGCTGCGTTTAAGCTATTATTTTTTGTCTTGAGACAAATTGAGGTAAGAAATTGTTCGAATATTTCGTGTGTTCAAACACTTTCGAGTGTTCTTTTGGCTATCAGGTCGTTTTTGCCGATTTAAAATTTCATCTTGAAAATGAAAAACTGTGAGTTTTTGAAAATCTTTGTTCATAAAAATAACGACCTTTGCTCTATATAACTTGATTCCATTTATCAACGAGCTTATAAATGCCTCGCTTGTAAAATTCTTTAGGTTTTGATGCGAAATATGAATCTAGCTCATATTCAATCTTCTCTCGTGATGTTAACCTAATGCCATCTAAAGTTTGTAATCTCCTCGAAATAAGTGATAATCCGTGGGAGCTAAGTCAGGAGATTATGCAAGAGGAAGCAAGATGGCACTTCTCATTACCTGTGAAAAGCCTACCCAAAAATGGTGTCTGAAGGTCTCCTGAAAGCAAAGATTCGCAAAAAAAACAAA
>JBBBDQ010001927.1:0-17500 GCA_037127315.1 Ascarosepion bandense
CATTTTCTCTCTCTTTAATTTCAACCGAATTAGTGACATTGCCGCCTTCCTTGTATTGAAGACGAAAAGGAAGTAGTTTGTTCATCTCTCGCGCAGACTTCACGGACATTATATCTCAATATTTTACATTTAAATCTTTGTTTCTCTCTTCACGTGAACAGCGCCAAGATATCGTTCAAAATACAGTGTATAAAGTAATTTTCTAAGCACAGCTTAGAAGTGGCACAAGGCCGAGAGTAGCGGGAATCCAGTGAGAATCGAACTCACTACTCAATTGTAATACAGTGTATAAGATTAAAGAGATAAATAAAAGATGATTTTCTAAGCTGTTAGGAAAAGCAGAGGAGAAGAGAAGTCCGATGACGTATGTAATAATCTGTGGTGACGTCATATGCAGCTGATATTGAGAACAAGATCGCACTAAGAAAATGGTAACTTTTTCTTTATTTGTTTCATTAATTATAGTTTATTTACATTTTATTTTATTTATTTACATTAAATTTATCATTATGCATTTCTATGAAATATTTTCATTATGTAAAATATTTACATTTTCATAAGTAAATTATTTTTAATTCCTTTTAATATTTAATTTTAATTATTTTAATAAGTTAACATTTAAAATGAAATAAAATATTTTTTTATAGAATATACTAGCATCATAGCCCAGCGTTGTCCGTGTAACTCAGAACATTTTAGTAGTAGGACTCTGTTATATAAAAATATAATTATATAAAATTATTGTTGTTTCAAAATTGTTCAAACATTCCATTAAAAAAATCTACTTTTTTTTTGTTTTGCGTAAACGTGATTTGATGCTTTGTGTGACATTGTAAACAACATTACGTTTGCTTTTGTTTCAAAATTAAGGGGGGAAAATATTTACATTTTTTGTTGACTAAATGAATTTAACATGAAAATAAAATTTATTTATTTTTTTACTGAAATTAGAAGTTCAGAAATTTTCGAAGTATATTTAAAAATGTAGAAATATAAAAACTATTACGCTCTCAGTTCAGAGATTTTCGAAGAATATTTGTGTTTGTTGATCAAATCAATTTTTAAAACGTCGGAATAAAAATTAAATATAAAGGCTCATTTTTTTTAATAAAAAATATTTTAGTCGCGTTTGACACGTGTGATTTGATTTCTGTGACGTAATTTCGCAACCGTCTTAGATCTTAGATGTTTTACGGAGCAAAAATGGGAATAAAGTGCGAAAGGGAAAATTGCTGAACTTAAAACTCAAAAAGTATGTGTCGACCTGGCTTCCTTGTAGATATGTGTCCCTAGAAAGTTTGAATGGCCTAGCTTAAGAAATGTAGGCGTGTATAGGGATCAGTCCCACACAGACTCACATACATAAAATATTTACAATAAATATAACAATATTAAATATATCATGTGTATAATGTAACGTCATGTGTAACGATTATTGATAATGAGGTTTACTAAAAGAATGCGAATTTCTTTATTTATTTTATTAATTATAATTTAATTTACATTTTATCTTATTTATTTACATTAAATACATCATTATATATTTATATAAAATATTTACATTATAAAATATATTTACATTTTTATAAGCTAACTAACATCATAGCCCGGCATTGACTGTGCAACATTTTAATAATAGCAGAAGATGCTAATGGGAGGAGTAGATAGAAATCATTTATTGAAAGTTGGAACCATTTTCAGCATTAAGAAGAAGGCATTGAATGCATGTTGCTGTAGTATTCGAACGGAGTATAAAGTGTAGTTTTAGTGCCGGTCATACTTTTGTCTCCTTCTAAGGGGGAAAGACTTAAATAATTAAATTAACCATGGCATTTTTCTTTTAGATTTTTTGTTTGAAAAAAACACTTTTTTTTCAAATATTTCTTTTGTTTCAAAATTACGGGGGAAAAATCTTCACATTAATTGTTGAACAAATGAATTTTTAAAACGTCAGAATAAAAACTAAATATAACAATTCATCTTTTGTTTAATAAAAAAATATTTTAGTCGCGTTTGACAGGTGTGATTTGATTTCTGTGACGTAATTTTGCAACCATCTTAGATCTTAGATGTTTTGCGGAGCAAATGTAAAGAATGGCTTCCATTGGCCAGAAAGTACGAAAGAGAAAATTTGCTGAACTTAAACTCAAAACGTGTGTGTCGACCTGGCTTCCCTGTGGCCCTAGAAAGTTTGAAAGTTTACATTAAATATATCATTATATATTTATATAACATTTTTAAATTATAAAAATATTTACATTTTTATTAGCTATTTATATTTAAATAATTTTAATATTTTTAGTTAATTTTAATATTTTTCATTATTTTTTATGAGTTAACTTTTAAAATAAAATAAAGTATTTATATAAAATATATTAAATATTTACATTAAATGTAAAAACATTAAATATATCAAGTGCCTAATGTGACGTCATATGCAACGATTATTGATAATGAGATCGCAGTAAAAGAATGCGAGTTTTTTTATTAAATTTATTCATTATAATTTATTCACATTTTATTTATTTATATTTTTGTATATTAATATACGCGCACATTAAAGATATCTTGTGCAACGCAAGATACCATCCACTGTTACAAATGATAAATAATATGGGCTGTTTATTTTGTATTATGAATTTAAGATTTTTGAGTCATACCTTGCATTTGATGCCGTTTAGAAATTTGTCATTCTCCACTAAAACTATTGAAGTCACAGGGAAATATTTCAAACTCCCAGCTTTTCAAAGAATACCTTAATATGTAAAAAAAAGTTTATGGCAATTACACACGAATCTCATTTGTTCTTGAAAATGACTGCGACGATCGAAAGTCAGTCAGTTAAGTGCCATACGTGATACACGCTTGGGCGATCATGTCTCGAAAGAGACACAACTGACTGGGCAGAAGATTATCCCACAGTAGGTTGCCATTGCTTTCTGCGGTAGACTGGTTGCCGACCAAGGCTATAGAACCCAATCTGTCCTGTTATTTAACCCATAACTGGAAGGAATAGACGGATTAATTCCTTTCCCAAGGGTATTTGTGCGTAAATGAATGCAATGAATTTAGCAGGAATTCGAACTCGGCTCCCCGAGTATATATATATATATATATGTGTGTGTGTGTGTGTGTGTGTGTGTGTGTGTGTGTGCATTTAGGCAGCAAATTTTCTTTTAGACATATCAGATTAAATAAATTGTAAATATTGATTCTGTTAACTTTTAATAAAATTTGTTCATACTCACGGAAAATTTTTTCGCGCATTTTAATTAAAAGATGTAAGAAATGAGCTGTAACTTTGACAGAAGTCCTCATTATTTATCTATGTTCCCAAGTACTCTCAATCTCTCAATCTCCTTCCGAGATCATCTTCAGATCTTTTCGGAAAAAGAATGAATAATAAAATCACCTGTCAAATTTACATCTCATTTCTCACACACACACACACACACACACACACACATATATATATATATATGAGATTAAATAAATTGCAAACATTGTGTCTGCTTATTTTTAATAAGATCTGTTCATACTCACGGATAATCTTTCGCGTATCATAATTGAAAGATGTCAGAAATGAACTGTAACGGTCACAGATAATTTGATTATTCATTTCTTGGTAATCCCAAGTACTCTCACTTTCCATCCGAGCTCATCTTCAGTGCCGATAGCTTACGGAGTAGGCAATCCGACTGACACCAAATTGGTCGAGTTTCGATCCTGGCGGGAAGCAAGTGGATGTCTAGCCACTCGGAAGAGCTGTGATATATATATATATATATATATATATATATATATATATATATATATATATATATATATTTAACTCCTCCGTCGTTTTTGACATAAGAGCCAACCAATCAACTTAGTTCTTATAATCAACAGCCAGACTACACGAATATATTGAATATAGCCGTAAAATAGTGTGCAGTAAATACTGTGGAGTATTAGATAACGACTACGAAACACACACAGACACACACACATACACACATACAGAGAAAGTTCCATTTATAAATAAGTTTAGATACCTTATGAAAGGTATGAAATCATCTCTTCTCCACATAGTTATAGGAAATAATTTGATTTAATTAGTTTTACGGCATTTCAACCTCAATAAGTTATTTAATGCCGACAATATTTTTACAATAGATCCGCGTGAATAGAACATATATTCTTTGTAAGAAATAATTTTGTAGATCAGACGTATTATGGCAATATTCTTTTTCTTTGAAAAACGCATTTTTGTTGGTAACATTTTTCCTTTAAAAGCGTTTTGTTGGTAATATTTTTCATTGAAAAATGTTTTGTTGGGAAATACTTTCATAGCATTTTGACCCGGTCTGGGGGTTAACTATTTACCTATAGCTGGAACTCTAGCAGGTGATTTTACTCCGGGTCAGAGTGGATCTGGGTGCAACAGAAATTAAGAGGTGTTTCCATGCACCTTACCATCTCCCAATTTTGCTGCCGGATGCAGTTTACAGTCATACCCAGGACCAGTTATACGAAAATAGCAAGACATACCCCCTTGGTTGGCAACCGACAGAGAAGAAGGAAACTATGGATTCAAAACGTTAATAGCAGGACAAACTTGGCAAACAGGCTATCGCCGAAAGAAAGAGCAATCTACTGTTGGATAATCTCCACGAGCTCCCTTCCAACATGTCCTGACCCATTATGGAAGAGTAGGCTCAAGATATTAACATGAGAATAATATTTAATATCGATGCGCAACACTCACACGATATATAAGTGACTAATGATAAATGTTAAATTCTGAAATGTGTTAATATAAAATACCGTATTTAACCGCATATTAAGCACATTTTTTTCATAAAATATCTTTGGAAATTCCTCTGCGTCTAATATGCCATATCTTGGTATGAAATTCGCGATAGTCGGCCGAAATTAGCAACCTTTCAACTTCTATTAGCTTAGAGCTTAGAATAATTTTCATATGCCTATTGTCATTATTTAAAAGGCTATTATTCAGATTAAAATGTTGTCATTGATAATATTTATTACATTAATTTAATCGCCTTTAATATTAGAACTTTGTTTTATTAAAATTATCTATATAAAATAACAAGATGTTTGTGTGTCTGTCTGTCTGTCTGCCTTCTGTCTGTTTGTCTGTATGTCCTTTATACAAATCCACAATTTTTATCCGATTCTCACCAAATTACACACAAATATTCTTTACACGTCCGGTCAGGTCATGGTTTACTTAATTTTTCCAATTTCTCCCAGTTATTGGAACTCGATACCCCGATATCCAATCAGGTCTGATCAAGATCAGGATTTCAGCCCTTTTTTTATCGTGGTTCTTGCTGCAGACTTTTCTCTAACAATAAAATTATAGTTTTTAGTCTCAAACATGAGTAGATCTTCTCATACGACTCATTTTCCCCGATATCGAAAATCGATACCCCCGATATCGGAAATCGATACCCCCGACATTCTATTGAATCTGATCAAAAAACCGATATTCATCCATCAATATGGCTCATTTTCTCCAATTTTACTTCCGATGAGTACGATAAGTTTTCATGGACTTACATAGGTTAGTTTATAATTGGGTGACTTATTTGACTCCGATATTGGAAATCGATACCCCGATATCCTATCGGGTCTGATGAAAATCAGGTTTTCAGCTGTTTTATTTTGATTTTTGCATCGGGTTTTGGTCTAAGTAGGTATAATTGTAGATCTTAGTCTCAGCCATGATACCATTCACTCAGAGGACTTATTTAGCCTTCAAAATTCAGTTTGTGACGGAAAAATTATTTCACATCGATACCGGATATCAAAATTTGACTTACATCCATTCATTTTTTTTTTCAATCTCCGGTTTCGCTTTGACTGGAAACAAGTATTGTGTTTTAGTCTTTGGTGCCAACGTCCAAAGAATCTGAGTTTTAGGACCATGGATTAGTTTTAAAGCTTTCATTACACCCGAGCAACGCCGGGCTATACTGCTAGTATTCAATAAGTTCAGATTATATATTTGTAAAATGTTTGTTGCGATAAATTTTGGTTGCATTGGTAGAAAGACAATTAGAATTTTAATATCCTAATTATTCCACAAGATGCATATTGTACAGATTATATAAAAGAAACGTTTTGACTAAATTTCACCACATCATTTATGACAACAGCAAGAAAGAGGTAAGGCTACACTGTTGCATACAAGTTTCATATAAAATACTATGATAAAGAGCATGGAAATGAATCTGCTGTAAGATATTTTGGACCTCCGCCTACCGAAAAAATGATTATTTCCTGGCGGTTACAGGAAAATAACCTACCGGCAGTGACGAAAAGAAATAGCAACCAAAAACCAAAATCATACCGCATAAATATAGTTTAGGCTGTAATATTTGCTCATAATTTTAATCATTTTATTAATTACTATTTTTTTTTTCTTGATTTGCCATGCTAAAATTGGGGTGCGGTTTATACACTCTTGCCCTGCTGAAATTGGGGTGCGCTTTATACACGTGCGTTTTATATGCCATCAAATACGGTATGCACTTTAATAAGAAAAAATTTATTTTTGTAACCATTATAATATATGGCGGATGTGCATTGTCGTGCAGTGGATATCGACTTGGAACGAGAGATCGGAGTTACGAGTTCTAATTCCAGTTGGGTTACTTGCATTCCCTTACGCACAAATACCAATGGGAAATGTATTAATCCGTCTCTTCCCTCCAGTTATGGGTTAAATAATAGGGCAGATTGGCTTCTATAGCTTTGATTGGCAACCAGTCTACCGCAGAAAGCAATAGCAACCTAGTGCGGGATAATTCTCTGCCCAGTCGGTCATGTCCCTTTCAAGACATGATCGCCCAAAGCATGTATCACATATGGCACTTAACTGATTGATAATATATTAGAACATAATTAAAATGTTTATTCTCCAATCAGGCTTTATTTTCCTAACAACATGTAACCAATCGACGAATTAAGGAAACCTATCTGCTCGTTTTTCTTACGCTTTTTTGTCGACACCTAATTTTTGCTCAATTAATTATTTTTGCATGGAGCGTCCATGTTTTTTGCAATACCACTTTGAAGTATTCTGCCAAATTTGAATTGCGGATGTTTTATTGTTCGCCTTGTACCAGGTAACACTAAAACATCGAAGTAGACTGCTGGTGCGTTGGGAGTACAAAGCGTTTGATTTGGGATATTATGCTGAAATAAATATATTCACACCAGACTGTCAAAGATAACCATATGGAGATTCGACCTGGAGTCAACTTCCTACTACCGAATGAAGAAGTATATAACCTCACACCCGCCTCCGAGCTTACAAGCGTAAGAACGTGAATGTTGGCCTGTTAGATATATAAACAACCGCCAAAGAGATGAAGGCAGTCTCTTGCATATCGTAGGCGGAGAATATGAGGTTCATAGAAGGGAATGCGGTAGACATTGGTGCATACCACAGATGGTGAAATATTGGAGAATATATAATGTTCAATAATAAAGGTTAAAATCTCGTGTTTTCATCTCGTTGCACCCCTGCCACTATGTTGCAGATTTTTTTCAGAGTTAGAACAAGTGTTATCAAGATAAATCGCAGGTGATTTGTTTACTTTACTTGTTTCTTTTTGGCGTTTCTTTCAGCTTTAAATGTCAATGTTTAAGACGCAATATATTTTTCAACGAACAATATCAACATTCGAATGCTTCATTTTCAAACTTGAAGATAAAAGAAACTCTGTTTTCCGATACATTATAATTTGAGGGGTAAAATCATAGGTCAAACATCCCAAAAATCTAATTTCAAAACCCTAAAGGGGCAAAAAGAAACCAGGTTAATATACAAAAAGAAGCTGTTGAGAGCCATAACTGATAAGAATTTGATGATCTGTATGATTTTAATGTCATAACTAATCGTAGTTTGGCTTCGAAACTGTTTTTCTTTTCATTTAATAAAGAAATATTAAAAAGAATGTAACCCATGTGCAGTGTCCCTTCAGGACGTGGGTAATTATGGCCTTCCAAATCTCAGTATCCTTTTTAGCTCTTAACAATACTTCTCCTGTTACCTCTCCTAAACCCTGCTCCGCCATCCATTTGCTCAAATTCGTCAAGTATCTTATGCGTTGCTTTCCCTTGTCTCTCCCTCCCTCAATACGTTCTGTGAGTATCAGATTCTCCAAGCCTTCCCTCCTCATTACATGTCCCAGAAATTTCAGGTGTCTTTTCCTGATGTTAACTATAATATTCTTTTTCGTTTCTAAAACCTCGTCGTTGCTTACATGTTCGGTCCACGACGGGGTTTTGGAAAGTTGAAGTTCCTCAATAAAAAAAAAAAAAATAACTCGATTTATTTAAAACGTTTACATTTTTTTATATAACCTTAGTTTTACGTAAAGTTAATCTTAAGGGAACTTTGGTAATTCAATATTTACGAGATATATTAGTTATATTATTTACAAGTTATATTAGTTATATTATTTTGATATCTTTGCGTAAAGTCAACATAGTAAACGAATCTTTCAATTAATACGCAACAAGACACTCAGAATATTTCTCTCGAGTAATTCACTCAGGAACAATATCTTCTATCACACACAACACCGGAATGATGCGCAACAAAGAATAGTATTTAGTTGCCTCTCCACTTGGGACAAAATGTGGCAGAAGGCCTTTTTAATGTTGGGGTTTCAGGCCACATAGCCCGGGCAAAAATTGTCAAATTTCCCCCAGACGAGTCTCTACACTTCTGCGGAGCCTCGACTGAGTTATAATTCTCGACCCGAAGGCAGAGTGTCCGACAAGTCAATGCACGTGCTAATGCGCTAACACATAATGGTATTTAGCTGCCTCCCCACTCGAAAAAAATGTGGGACAAGGCCTTTTTAACATAGGCAATCCAGCCAGGCCATAGGATGTGCGTTGTGGTGCAGTGGATATCGGCTCGGGGAGCCGAGTTCGAATTTCAGTTGAATTCATTGCATTCACTTACGCACAAATACCCTTGGGAAATGTATTAATCTGTCTCTTCCTTCGAGTTATGGGTTAAATAACAGGATGCATTGGGTTCTATAGCCTTGGCTGGCAACCAGTCTACCGCAGAAAGCTATGGCAACCTACTGCGGGATAATCTTCTGCCCAGTCAGTCATGTCTCTTTCGAAACATGATCGCCCAAAGTGTGTATCACGTATGGCACTTAACTGACTGAATCCAGGCCATATAGCCAGGGCAAAAATTTATTGTCTAATATTCCCCAAACGAGACTCCACCCTTCGGCGGAGTCTCGACTAGGTTACACTCCGCTCGAAGGCAGAGATTCCGACAAGGCAAGTGTTCCTGCTAATGCACGACACAAAATGATATTTATCTAACTCCTAACTGCGGCGGAATGTCGTACAAGTCCTTTTTTAACGTTGGGGATCAGAGCCACATAGCTCGGCCATGAATTTCTTGTCTAATGTTCTCCAGAAAAGACTCCACCCTTCGGTGGAATCTCAACTGGGTAACTACTCTCCACGCTAAAGCATAGAGTCCGACAAGGTAAGTGTTCGTGCTGATGCACGACACAGAATAAACTCAGACTTTCCTCTGAGTGTTTTATATATTAACTACTAGCATCATAGTACAGCGTTGCCCGTACAACTTAGAACATTTTAGTCAGTCAGTCAGTTAAGTACCATGCGTGATACACGCTTGGGCGATCATGTCTCGAAAGAGACACGACTTACTGGGCAGAAGATTATCCCGCAGTAGGTTGCCATTGCTTTCTGCGGTAGACTGGTTGCCGACCAAGGATATAGAACCCAATATGTCCTGTTATTTGATTCATAACTAGATGGGTAAAAGATGTATTATATAATTATGTAGTAATTAGTGGGGGTCAGTTTATTAGTTCATAACGATAGAAAACCAATCCCCCACTTTATGACCAGTAGAAGCTTTAATCATGATTCCAACTATTATATTCAGTCAGTCAGTTAAGTACACGCTTGGGCGATCATGTCTCTTTCGAGACATGACTGACTGGGCAGAAGATTATCCCGCAGTAGGTTGCCATTACTTTCTGCGGTAGACTGGTTGCCGACCAAGGCTATAGAACCCAGTCTGTCCTGTTATTTAACCCATAACTGTATTTGCGCGTAAGTGAATGCAAGGAATTCAACTGGAATTCGAACTCGGTTCCTCGATTTCTCGTTCCGAGCCGATATCCATTGCACCACAACATACATCCTACATTTTAGTAGTAGGAGAAAAAATATATTTTCTTTTATTTTGCTTAAACGTTGTTTGATATTTTGTGGGACATTGTAACTATCGTTGCGTTTGTTTTTGTTTCAAAATTACGGGGAAAATATTTACATTTTTTGTTGACTAAATAAATTTAACATAAAAATAAAAAACTACATATTTTCTTTTACTGAAATTAGAAATATAAAAACTATTACGCTCTCAGTTCAAAAATTTGCGAAGAATATTTAAAGGTGGAGACATTTAACTTTAGAGGAAAAAGTTACATTAATGCCACACGAATTACAGACAGTTGATTTCTTGAATCGAATATTTAGCGATAAATTTTTTATTTTTAATTTATTTTCTGAAGTATGAAATATTAAATCTGAAAAAAAAAAGACTTAAGCAATTAAATTAACCATTATCACTTTCTTTTTTACATATTCTCTTTTTGTTTGAAAAAACAATTTTTCAAAAAAAATATTTCTTTGTTTCAAAATTACGGAGAAGAATATTCGCATTTTTTGTTGACCAAATAAATTTTTTAAACGTCGGAATAAAAATTAAATCTAAAGGCTCATTATTTTTAATAAAAAATATTTTAATCGCGTTTGACACGTGTGATATAATTTCTGTGACGTAATTCAGCAACCGTCTTAGATCTTAGATGTTTTAGGAGTAAATATAAACAATCAGTTCCATTGGACAAAAACTGCGAAAGGGAATATTGCTGAACTATTTCTCTTAAACTTTGACGTTGGATTGCTCAACAGCTGCTTGGAATTTTTCATTTCCAAGAAGGCATGACCATCCTCGACTTTATTCAATATCAGGACTCTCATCACTCTTACAAAACCACATTCGAACTGTCTGATCACTTGTGGACCCATCTCCCCTTGCACTGTTAATATTGGCAGAAGTTTAAGAGACACTCTGCCCCAGTTTGAACTCATGCAAGAAAAGTAAACGAAGATCATGTTTGGAAGGTTCATAATTAAGTGCATGGAATTTGTTCAACTTGACCACTTTCCAAAATTATATATATATATATATATATATATATATATATATATATATATATATCGTTCATTCACCAAGAAATTAGAACAATCTCGGCTATTGGGCGTGTATAATGATAATATACACGCTAAAAAGTCTGCCACCTTCTACCGAGCGCCCATAGATCAGAGGTAGAATCGCCGACTGATGCCATTTCGGTCGGATTTCAATCCTGGGTTAAAAGCAATCGGATGTCTAACTGTACTGATGAGCTGTGATACAGCAAAACAGATATGTCTGCGGATGAGTATATATATATATATATATATATATATATATATATATATATATATATATATATGCTTACTACAGTTTTGCTCTATTTAAAGAATACACATATGCGTTGTGGTGCATTGGATATCGGCTCGGAACGAGAATTTGGGGAGCCGAGTTCAAATTCCATCCGAATTCATTGCATTCACTTACGCGCAAATACCCTTGGTAAATGTATTAATCCGTGTATTCCTTCCAGTTATGGGTTAAATAACAGGACAGATTGGGTTCTATATCCTTGGTCGGCAACCAGTCCACCGCAGAAAGAATGGCAATCTAATGCGGGATAATCTTCTGCCCAGTCAGTCATGTCTCTTTCGAGACATGATCGCCCAAGCATGTATCACGTATGGCACTTAACTGACTAACTGACAAACATTTCTTTCTTGAGAGTCTATTTCTATTCAGTTGCGTATCTGAAACATAAACAAATGTTTTCACTCGGACGTCATTCGTAGCCAATCGATAGATTGATTGTTTCTCATACAAAGCGAGATTCAGTTTCGATCTCTGCTGGTGGCCGATAGACGTATTAGACACAGTTCACTAGTTATAAATTGATTGCTTACTATAATAATGTATAAAATAATAAAAATATCAAACTAAAAATAAAATTATTAATTCTATATCTATATAATTCTCGATATATATACCACTTCTTTCCCTCTGACATAGCTAAATCTTAATTTTGAAACTCTTGACTCTTGTATGGGGGAGGGGTATGTCTTCTAATATGCGACAGAGGTATCGTCTGCTTTCCCCTTTTTACTTCCTTAAATTCAAAAGTTCTTAGTCCTATACCATTTTATTTTTCTGTGTATGGATGATATTTTTGGACTTCTCCCGGTATAAAATCTTGTAACACATTTGACTTCGCGTAAATAAAACTTTGGCTTCGCCATTTATATATATATATATATATATATATATATATATATATATATATATATATATATATTTCTATTCGCAGACAGATTCGTTTCGCTGTATCACAGCTCATCAGTACGATTATATATATGCGTTTGTGTGTGTGTGTTTGTGTGTGTCTGTGTATGTGTGTGTGTGTGTGTTTGTTTAATCATTTCACCCAAGCAAGGCATTTCACCGCCACTATTGCGCAGGGGGTTACATAGGGGAAAGCGATGAGAAAGAGTGGTTAGGGGGTTACATAGAGGAAAGTGATGAGAAAGAGGGGTTAGGGGGTTACATAGGGGAGAGTGATGAGAAAGAGGGGTTAGTGGGTTACATAGGGGAAAGCGATGAGAAAGAGGGGTTAGAGGGTTACATCGGGGAAAGTGATGAAAAAGAGTGGTTGGGGGTTACATAGAGGAAAGTGATGAGAAAAAGTGGTTAGGGGGTTACATAGGGGAAAGTGATGACAAAGAGTGGTTAGGGGGTTACATAGGGGAGAGTGATGAAAACGAGTGGTTAGATATAGGAAATGTCAGGAGGAGGGTGATAGACAGGTAAGGATACTGGGGATGAGGGTTGGGTAGATGGGAAGAGTGTTTGAGAGAATGGGTGCGAGTTAGTGTGTTAGGAGGTGTCTATTGACCTTACATTTAAACTCCTGGAGATTATAGCTGCCGGGGAAGCAAGTATACGGAAGGGAATTCCACAGGAGGGGAAGTGCGAGAAAAGAAGCGGTTGCAGTAGAAATTGCGGTTACATCTAATCTGTTTCACTGTAAAAGAGTGGGACCTAGTTGCTTTTCATTTAATTTTATGAATGATTAACATAATCGTTATTTTCTTAATTTGGAAATAGCCTAGTGAAAATTATTCGAAATAAAATGGCCCATTCTTTTAATCATTAACCAATGTAAGTTTTCGTTTTATTGTGAACTTCCAAGCTAATTAGTTTTTGCTTTCCTGACGGCTACGACCTCCAGAAATTTAAAAGCAAAGTTAATACTCACCTACTAACCACTGGACTCTAGCTCTCTCCCCTCCCCTGTATAACCTTCCCTTTCTCTCCGCCCATGTACCTGTCATTGCACCTGCTTTCTCAGCTTTCTATTGTTCCTTTCTAACTAGCTTGTACTCCTCACTCTTTTCTAATTAATCTTTTTACATTTATGTAACCCCCTGCACATCAGTGGCGTTTCTGCCTTGCTCGGGGTGAAATGATTAAAAAAAAAAAAAGTTCAAAGATTAACTGAAATCACAGTCTTGGAAAAATGGTCACTATATTTCGATTAATTTTTATTAAATTTATTAAATTTAGGTTTGGGTTAAAGTTTGATTTTGAACAGGGCACCTAGAATATAGGTATTTATATTTTGAATAAAAGTAGATTTTAAATAAATGTAGATATATACGATTGAAGATGCTTATAAAATGTCTAAAAGTGCTAATCATTTGAATAATGTGCTTATGTTTTGTATAACAGTAATTATATTCATTATAAATTTAATAAAATTACTTGTGCTTGTGATGAAGTTGCTTATACTTTGAATAAAGGGATACAATTTTGTGATGAATTAACGAGTCTATGGTTTGAATAAATTTAAATAAATTTTGAATCAGTGTCCTTTTTTGTTTAATAAAAATCCGCACCTTGAAAACTTTGCACATATATGACATCTCAGTAATCGCTTCTGTTAGGGTAAATATCAAAACCTGTTTATCGTTTCCTATAACATTCACATATCAAAATAGACGCAAAGCTACGGATATCTTTTTTTATTATTCACACGACTTCAAAAAAAAGGCTTAGTTCACTATCCCACGCACTAACCAAGGTTTTCAGAAGTTGAGAAACGTGTATTTGTACAATTGATAATTTATCTGTACTAATTCGGAATTATTTGCTTGTACATAAAAAACGAAAATACTTACACCATTTGAGTGGGGGACGGCATATTATTTTCCAGCTTGAACACTAATACGCAGAGGCGCAATTGTGCAAGTCTATAACTAATTTCTTCGAATATACAAATCAACCATCCGTCCGTGCATAGGATACTGCAGTCATATATTGTCAGGCGCCTCTGCTGTTCATCTCAGTGTTCTCGACAGGGTGCAAAGGATAATCTGTAACGTGATAAGTCCAGACTTGGAAGCTCGACTCCAGCCACTTTCTCAGCGGCGGGGATGTTGCTTCCCTCTGTCTATTCTACAAATATTTTCATGACCTCTGCTCCGACGAGCTTAAGTCACAGGTGACCCCGCCTCAGGAATTTACTCGTGCAACCAGACTGGCAACTAGGTCTCACCCATTTACAGTTAGATTAACCAGATGCAGCCGATAATACTACTCCATTAGCTTTTTTTCTCGCACTTCCCGCCTGTGTAACTCCCTTCCATATACTTGTTTTCCTGACGGCCACAACCTCCAGGAATTTAAATGCAATGTCAATTCCCATCTCTTATCCACTTGACTCCAGTTCATTCTACATTACCCTGTATATCTTGTTCTTTTCCTTTCTCTCTACCTTCGCAACTGTCTTCACACCTGTGTTCCCATCCTTCTCTTGCCCTCTCTCTGACACCCACTGTAACTGATTCGTCTTACTCTTCACTCTCCTCCTCATTAAACTTTTACTTTTATGTACCCCCTGCGTATCAGTGGTGGTACCGCATTACTGGAATCGAAACGATTAAAAAATACCTAGCTGTACTACATTCTTCAATGCTAATATTTCAGATCTTTGCAATGATGAGTGACATTGCTGCATCAACAGGGCTGAATTAATACGATTTCCTTCATATTTTATTGCATGTTTCCATCAGTAGGCATTTTTCGAAGAACCCTTACTTTTGGAATAACCTCTCGCGTAGATGTTGCTCCGAAGACTATTTATTGTTATTCTAAATGAATTAATTTATTTTTTCGGTTGCAAAACATATAAAATCATTTTAAGATACAAAATATGTTTAAGGCTTGAACTAATTTTGAAAAGAACTTGATAAACCGTAAAATACAATTCAATCAAACAGTTCCTCTCTTACGTTCATATCAAACCCCAATCAGCAAGCCTCTATATTCTGAGTTTTCTTGATCTGTCAGTCAGTTAAGTTTCATACGTGATACGCGCTTGAAAGAGACATGACTGACTATGAAAATTTTCCCGCAGTAGTTTGCCATTAAATTATGCAGTAGACTGGTTGCCAACCAAGGCTATAGAACCCGATCTCTCCTCTTACCTGACGCATAGCTGAAAAGATAGCTAAGATAAACATTTTTCCCAAGCGTATGTGCGTCAGAAAATGCAACGAATTCAACTGGAATTCTAATCCACTGCACCAAGACGCATATCCTAAGCTACGCATTGGCTGAATATAAGTAGGAAATATATTATACTTATAGTTGATTTACTAAGTTTAGATGTGGCACAAGGCCGAAGGTATGGGGTACCCAATGAGAATCGAACTCATTACTCAGTTGTAATAGGTTCTAGCGAGAAAGGCTTGCTAACCATTACACCACGTCTAGATGCCCATAGAGAAACATTCAAGACTCTTTTAGCGGAAGCGGTTAACCGTATAAATCACTATAATTCTGTCATCAAATTATCACTGTACCATCATTTTGAAGTAAATCAACTTATACAATAGATTTTTCTAGGTTTCCAAATAATTCTTCGGGGAATATTTTAACATGGTTCTACTTTTGGAAATTCTAACGGAAGAAAGTGTTACGAGGGTCATTCAATAAATAAGGTGAAATTTTCGGTACAAGGACTTCTAATACAGATAGAAGCTTACTTTTTTTTTAATTTTTCAACGTAGTCTCTCACCAGTGTCACACACTTTTCCCATCTGTGCACAAGCATCCGTATTCCCTCAGCGTAAAAATCTTTGTACTGATGTCTCAGCCAATCGCTCACAACACATTTGACTTCATCGACAATTTCAAACTTCATACCTCTAGTGACTGCTTTCAAGGGACCAAACAGGTAAAAGTCTGAAGGGGCAAGGTCTGGGCTGTAAGGAGGACGTGGGACCAGTTCCTAGCCCAGTTCGTTGCTGTTTGGGCTGTTGTGTGAGCTGACCTTCGAGTAGGCAATGTCATCATGGACAATTTTGTGTGCTGTCCTAACAGATAGGCTTAAAGTCCTTCCAATGTAATCCACTGTCACCCTTCTGTTAGACTGAAAGAGGTCATTGACATTTTCGATCACCTCAGGAGACCTCACTTCTGTAGGCCTCCCAGGCCTGTCTTCATCCTCAACACTGCTCCATCCTTCTTTAAACAATTTAGACCACTTGTAGACATTTTTTGGCTGAAAAATGTGGCACCATACACAGTTGACAATCTCCTATGAATTTCAACTGGTTTGCACCCTTCAGCAACCAAAAACTTGATAACTGACTTCTGTTCAATCCTGAAGTGTGCTTCTTGCTCGGCCATTTTTGTTAATCTCCAAAACTCTCAAAGTTTTTTCAAACTGCAAAAATAATTAAATCTCTTTGAAAAAGGAGTAAAAAAAATTTTTTTTTAAAAAGTAATCTTCTATCTGTATTAGAAGCCCTTGTACCGAAATAATTTAATAAATGGCTCTCTTATATGAAGTAAAGAATTTTTTTTAAAATAAGTAAGGTTTTATCTGTGTTAGATGTCCTCATACCAAAAGATTCACCTTATTTATTGAATGAAAAAAAATTAAAAACAAACTTCTATCTGCATTAAAAGTCATTATACCAAAAAATTCACATTATTTATTGAAAGAAAAAATTCAAAAAAATACTTCTATCTGTATTAGAATTCGTTATACCGAATAATACACCTTATTTGTTGAATGAAAAAAGTTAAAAATAAACTTCTATCTGTATTCAAATTCACCTTGTTTATTGAATGAATGTTTTTTTAAAAGTAAGTTTCTGCATGTATTAAAATTCCTTATACAGGAAAATTCACTTATGTATTGAATGACCCTCGTATATGAAGTAAAGGAAAAAAATTAAAAAAGTAACCTTTTATCTGTATAAGAAT
>JBBBDQ010001927.1:20000-25000 GCA_037127315.1 Ascarosepion bandense
TATCGCGGCTCGTCAGACCCAAATGGTACAACAGTTGGTCCTCAAAAATATCCCCCACAAATTTTTTTTTCTATTCTATTATTTTACATAGACGCTCACATGACTTAAATACTTATAACTCCCAATGATAAAATATAAATTATTAAAATACAATCTTAAAAAGTATCTAAAATACTAGCAATTCTAATAATAGGTAATAATAAAAGATACTAATAATAATAACAAATAAACAACAAAGAGATAAGAAATATATGTGTACATGCGTATATGCACATTAGAATAAACATTTGTAACGGTTATTTACGAAAATTTTTTGCTCATTCGAAAAGGACCCCAAAGAAAAGAGGAACGCAAGGATAAAGAAAAGATAGACAATTGATTAATGTAAGGAAAAAAAGAAAAAAATAATAAAAGAAAAAAGGTGGGGAAACAGAAAAAACTGAATGGAAAGCAGGAAGAGAAAAAGAAAGGACAAAGATACAATAAAAGGAAATCCAGTATCACGAGAAATAAATGTTGACATCATTTCTCGTAATAATGTCTCAAAGCTCCTAACTGTTCTTTTAGAAAAACATGGAAAAATTTAACTATGAAATTTAATTTCAAATATACTGGGATATATTTAGGGTGCAAAAAAAAATTGTACATCATAATTTTAATACAATTTGAAAAAGTAACTACTCTTACTATTATTTTTAAAATTAATGCTAGTTTTTAAAAAATTGTTAAAATAATTAAAAATACTAAAATTAAAAAAATATAAATATAGAAACAGAAAAAAAATAGGATAAACCTAACAGACTGGGAAATACATAAAAAGAAGGGAATAAAAAGGGAGAAAACAGGATAGAACGGAATTTTAAAATAATTAAAATTATTAATAAAAACGCTAGATTGAAACCGATATATTCATATTCACTCATATTCATTCTAAGAAACGTGACAATGGGCTTACACATAAATTAAAATATACCTACTATAGGGAATATTTATGGTGAAAAATAAATCATAAATCATGCATCCTAACATAAATTAGATTATAACCATGTTAAGGCGCCGCTCCTATTTGACTACAAATGGACTGTTCCCATTGCTCTATATATAGCAATGGTGGATTCTCTACAAGGGGGGTCGGTAGAGAGTCACTTGAGAGTTTCTAATGAGTTACTGAAGAGTCAGTGCGATTCAGTGAAGAGTTAGTTACACTTCCGGTGGCGTACCGGAAGTAATCACGTATACACACGTCTTACGACGGATTGGACTCTTGTATCTTTCTATTGTAAATATTACTAATCACTTCTGTACATACTAACCGTCTTTCCGCGGAATACAACTTATATTCTGATTCTGTTGTTGAGTTATTCATTTATACTTGGCGACATAACAAACCACGAGTAGTAATTTATTCTAACTATAGTTAAAATAACAACAGTTGGTCCTCAAAAATATCCCCCACAAATTTTTTTTCAATTCTATTATTTTACATAGACGCTCACATGACTTAAATACTTATAACTCCCAATAATAAAATATAAATTATTAAAATACAATCTTAAAAAGTATCTAAAATACTAGCAATACTAATAATAGGTAATAATAAAAGATAATAATAATAATAATAATAACAAATAAACAATAAAGAGATAAGAAATATATGTATACATGCGTATATGCACATACACACACACACATATATATATATATATATATATATATATATATGTATTCATATACATATGTATTTATATTACACATATATGTATCAAACAACATTTCTCTAAGACGTAATTATAATTATAATAAAGATAAGAATAATATTGATAATAATAATATTAATAATTATACTACCACTACTACTACTACTAATAATAATAATATTCGTTCTATCCCAAAAGAAGACAAATGAAATTACAAAAATACCCATAAATATAATAATTATTAAAACACACACACACACACACACACACACACACACACATATATATATATATATATATTCTAAACATATACTGCTAAATATAAGAGACAATGAATGTCTATTATGTTTAATCATGAGCAGTTCTAAACATCGTATTTTAGTTTTAATGTCAGTTTAAAATAAAGACAAAAATTCTTCAACATTTGGATTTTTTTTATTAAGTTGGTCCTAAGCATTCAGCTCACATGAGCCATCTTCAGAGAGGTTACAAGGACATTAACACAAAACATCCACCATCATCGACGATCTTGTGTTGACATAAAACTCCGCTAAGCAACTATAAGAGTTACCAAATAGCAAACGCAGTTCGCAAATTTGTAATGCGGTTCCATGACGCCACAATGCGTGAGAACTCGAAATGATAACAGATGCATATATTTAAATGCAATGTAATGTGCTATGACCAGATTTAAACGTGATTTTATTAAGTGGGAGTCGTTTGGATTTAATGTAGATGGCCTCCAATATCTTTATTTTCAACTTAAATTAAAGCCTAAATGCGATGTTTAGAACGGCTCATGATTAAACATTCATTTTCTCTCATATTTAACAGTATATGTTTAGAAAATTATCTACTACCTCGATACACTAAATATATACATATATATATATATATATATATATATATTCGTTTTTTTTAACTTCTTTTATTACTCATTTAGCAATTTTCTCCCACCCTATTCACCAGCGTGTATTCAAACTTGTAAGAAAAAGAAAAAACTAAATAAATGGAAAAACGTTCTATGTTCTGATGGGTCTAAGGCATATATCTAGCTTTTCGAATGCATTTCAATGGACTTTCGCAAATATGCCACGAAATAAGCGACACAATGATAACGTGTCGCACAGAGGCTAATATTAAAAGTGAGACAAACATGTTGCATCTTTTTGCATCCACGATCAAAGCAAAATGAAAATTTGTCAAACCTCGTGCGGCTTTGAGAGGCAAAGATGAAAGGTGGGATTGACAATTGCAGCAAAGGTAGATATTTTCTCACGATATCCAGGCACGCGTGCATGTATTCCTATGGAAATAAGTGCCCGATTCACACAGAAACACAAACACTTATTTGTATATACATTGAGTTCAACATCGTACTTAGTATATATATATATATATATATATATATATATATATGTGTGTGTGTGTGTGTGTGTGTGTGTGTGTGTGTGTGTGTTGTGTGTGTGTGCGTGTGTGTTTATGTATGTGTGTAAACATTTTTATTGTAATTTATTTTATCGTTAACTTATATAATAATAACACACATTTCAATGTATATTACTTTCATTTCCATATACTTATCTCTCTCTTTCTCTCCCTCTCTCTCCCTGCATCTATCTATCTATCTATCTATCTATCTATCTATCTATCTATCTATCTATCTATCTATCCCATTCTGTTCATATCTATCTATCTATCTATCTATCTATCTATCTATCTATCTATCTATCTATCTATCTAATTAAAAGCCATTAATCCCATGGTCCCATTTTTGGGATGGTGAGAATTTATGCTTGAAATACTTACACGTCTCTCTCTCTCTCTCTCGCTCTCTCTCTCTCTCTCTATCTATCTATCTATCTCTCATTCTCCTTCAGTTCCCTCTTTTTCTCTCTGTACTCTCTCTTTCTTCCTCCCTTCCACAATATATATATATATATATATATATATATATATATATATAGATAGATAGATAGATAGATAGATAGATAGATACCGATACAAGGCACGTGTCGTTAGTAATTACACAGGTAGGAAGCTTCTTTTTTTTATAAACGTTTCACCCCCCAAAAGGCATTTCACTGCCACTATTTCGCAGGGGTTTACATAGAGGGGAAAGTGGTGAGAAAGGATGGTTAGATATAGGTAATCTCAGAAGGAGGGTGATAGACGGGTAAAGATACCGAGAATGAAGGTTTTGTAGATGGTGAGTGTGCTGGGAGAAGAGATGCAAGTTAGTGTGATAGGAGGTGTCTATTGACCTTACATTTAAACTCCTGGAGATTGTAGTGACCTTTTTTATTTTTTTTTTAATCATCTCACCCCGAGCAAGGCAGAAACGCCACTGATGTGCAGGGGGTTACATAAATGTAGAAAGATTAATTAGAAAAGAGTGAGGAGTAAAATCTAGTTAGAAAGGAACAATAGAAAGCTGAGAAAGCAGGTGCAATGACAGATACATGGGCGGAGAGAACGTGAAGATTATACAGGGGAGGGGAGAGAGCTAGAGTCCAGTGGTTAGTAGGTGAGTATTAACTTTGCTTTTAAATTTCTGGAGGTCGTAGCCGTCAGGAAAGCAAGAATACGGGAGTGAGTTCCACAGGCGGGAAGTGCGAGAGAGGAAGCTGCAGGAGTAGAATTGTCGTCTGCGTTTGGCTAACCTGACTGTGAATGGGTGGGACCCAGTTGCCAGTCTGGTTGCACGTGTAGTAAATCTACGAGAAATAAAACAGTTTGCATTTTATGCATAATAATCAGGGTGACATTCAAAATTTTCTTGAATTGGATGCGTGATGTGGTACAGAAGGAAACTATAGCTGCTGAATGGCTTCATTCAGGCTAGGCACTACCTACCTTGCCTGTCAAACACGGCACGCCTCTCTGTGTGTAACTATCATGTTATTCTGATGAAACTTAAAGCCTAAAGCTGATTTTCGATACAGACTTTTGATCTTCAGCGTAAATTTTTCGAAATGTTTTACTAAAATTCAACACTCAAATAAATATAAATATGATATTCCCACGGTTAGGGAAAAACTACTAAAAATTGTAAGTTAGAATTTAAAAATGCATCTTTTTGATATTATTTATTTCTATTATTATATATATATATATATTTGATATTTCAGACCGGCCTGGGCCTGTCATCATAAACAAATGGTTTTAAAATTTAAACTAGAAGCGTTCGTCGCGAGATGTGTCCGTCGCGAGATGTTTACATCACGTGATGTAGAAAGCGATAGAGGTTTTTTAATATTTTTAAACGTAAACCTAACTGTAATAATACTTTTAAATGTTGTT
>JBBBDQ010001927.1:30000-32500 GCA_037127315.1 Ascarosepion bandense
ATAATGTTTTTGTTTTGTGTGATGAGGTTGATTCTTTGTAGGAGATTGATGATCAGAGGGTTATTTAGATTTTTGTTTTTAGTGCCTTTAGCACTGATAATAAAGCTGACAATGACGTGCGCAATTAAACTCTTGGAGATTATAGCTATTAGGGAAGCAAGTACACAGAAGGGAGTTTTACAAGCCGGGAAATGCGAGTAAAGATGTTAGAATAAGAATGGCGTCTACATTCGATTGCTTTGACGATAGAAGAGTGGGACCTAGTTGCCAATCTAGTAGCTCAAGTAAATTCATATAGAGGAGGAATCAAGGAACTAAGCTTCGAATCAAAAGTCATGAAAATATTTGTAGAAATGATATGAAAACCCTAGAAGTTATGCCAGGATTCGTCATCGGAACCCACAATTTAAACAATATAAGGTACGCAGATAATACAGTGCTGATAGCAGACACAGAAAGAAAACTAAAAGACCTCCTACAGAAGGTAGCTGAAGAAAGTGACAAGAAAGGACTACAAATAAACTACAAGAAAACCGAATGCATGGTCATCAGTAAAAAGGGCAACCTAAAATGCCAATTACAGGTGAGGGACTCTAAAATCCAGTAGGTACAGAACTTTAAATACCTAGGAAGTTTTATAACAGAAAACGGAAAGTGTAACACTGAGATCCGAAAGCGAATTGGCATGGCAAAAGAAGCATTTCAGAAGTTGAGTAAAGTATTAAGAAACAGGGCAATTTCACTAGAAACAATTGGATTGCTATGTGATGTCGGTTCTTCAATATGGTAGTGAATGTTGGACAATATTTTAGAAGATGAAGGAAGAATTTGAAGCAGCTGAAATGTGGTTCTGCAGAAGGATGCCCGCGGATATCACGAACCGAGCATGTGAGCAATGACGAGATTTTGGAAAGGATGGAGACGAAAAGGAAATTAATACTGAACATCAGGAAGAGACAAATAAAGTTCTTGGAACATGCAATGAGGAAGGAGGGCTTGGAGAACTTGTTACTAACAGGCCAGATAGAGGGAAAAACAGACAGGGGAAAGCAACGGATAACATATTTGAAGGACCTGATCAGGTAGATGACGGAAGGAGGGTTGCGTAGTGCAACAGGAGAAAGCGTGCTAAGAGCCACCAGGGAGAGGGAGATGTGGAAGGCTATGATCGCCTACGTCCTGAAAGGACATGGCACATAGTAGAAGAAGATATATTCCAACCGTTTATAAGTAATTATAATGTGTATATAAAGTAGGGGATCAAATCTATATTATAATATATATATAAACTGACCCCTCATTTTGTGGCCACGCTAGTTTCTATACATTTATATTCTAGATTTATGGGCTTGAGCTATTGGATGACAGAACGAGAGTTGCATGGTGCAAAAAGAAAAAGCGTGCTAAGAGCCACCAGGGATAGGGAGATGTGGAAGGCCATGATCGCCTACGTCCTGAAAGGACATGGCACATAAAAGAGGAAGAAGGTATCGGGAAACTACATCTCGTCAGTGTGAAAGTGACCGGAGTTTAGCTGTCAGATCGGGATAGATTATATTTCAGATGCTTCTATGGATTTTGTCAAGAACCCTGAGATAAATAGCAACAACGCCGAAATAGTAAGGTCAGAGATTTTTGAATCTCAGTGATATTTAAGATTTTCTTCTGTAATGCCATTAAAACTATCATTCTAAAAATTCTTGTATCTTTAACAAAACCCTCTGAGATCAGCTATCCGAACCCCGTGTGATTATAGCAGCATCATTTGAATATTTACTTTGAAGGGGCAGGTATGTGAACGTGTAAAATTGAGAACACATCTAGCTGTCTGTTGTCGACGGCGGCCATAATGACAGAATCATATTTTTGATTATCGGAATACATCAGAGATCTTCTCAATGAAACAAAAATATATACAATAATTTCTTTTTGATCGTCTAGGTGGATGCTTTGTAGTTAGTAGAATATGCAGTGCCTAAATAAATATTCATGGTTGGTGCAAATGCTTAGCGTATCTATCTATCTATCTATCTATCTATCTATCTATCTATCTATCTATCTACACACACACACACACACACACACACACACACGCTCACACACACACACACACACACATATATATATATATATATATAATTGAATATAAAAATTGTGCATTTGTATAAAGGACATACAGAAAGATAAACATACATATACACAAACATCTTGCCTTATATATATATATATATATTATCTATTTTCTGCACTATTGTAAGAACTGCAACCTTGAAACTTCTGAATATCGTTTCTTATGTATTTGTCTATGAGTGTATCAAATTTGATTAAAATCGGACCACTCTTTCTATGACCCGATTTTCTCAATTATCGATTTTCGATATTTATCGGGGGTACCTCGACACAATACCTAGCTAAGAACACTCGCAGACACTTATCGTACAACTGTTTAAATTTTCAAGAAAATCGGTTCGGTTGTTTCGGAGTCTATAGGTAACGGACA